>WEKX01011912.1:3720-24205 GCA_013390025.1 Pitta sordida
TTCAGCAGAAAAGCTGAACAATTGAGGGTCAGTGGCATCTTGTAAGTGACGCTTTTGCTCTTGACAAATTGGACCCAGGATATAGAAGCAAATCTGGTCACAAATGTCTGACACTTCTCAAAACTGTGTTGGCTGCTCTAAAGCAATTAAGTGAAGTGGGTGCTCAAGTCCCATTGAATGTCCCAATTAACAATTAGCAAGACTTGTGCTCTTAAGGGTTTTTGAAGATCTTACACAATACAGCGATGACAAAGTCACATGAAGGAGACTTGCTATATCCTTTCTATAGGAGCTANATGATTCTTATTTATTGCTGGTATTGCAGAGTCCAGTGAATTCAGACACGACATAAGTAAATAGATGTTGTGCAGAAATAGAGAACTACCAGGACTCTACGTCTCTCCCAAATTTCAAGAGGAGATGGAACAATTTTTTGTCATCTAGACTGATCAACAAATCAAAGAATCCTACCCTGTTGTAACATTCTTCTTTCTGTGTGGGACCTCCTCCTCTAGGAGGACCTAGCTTAAGTTTTCCTGAATTCCATGAAACTTTGATTCTTGTGATTGTCACTTTTTGTAATGAACATAGATAAACCTCAATCAAGTAGAAATATGCTCTAAGCATGAAGCTAATAAGATACTATAATTTCATCCATTGTGAAAAGAGAAAGTAAATTAATTAGGATCATGGTCAAAATAATTTATTTTAAAGACCCTAAGAATCTTTCTAAATAATTTTCTATATTTTTCTTAGCCTTTGTTTCATTTCTAACACTGTTTGCAAGGAAGCATTTGGGTGAAATCCTTGACATGTTGATGAGTGATTTTGCATAACCTAAGCCAACAGAGGTTTGTTATATTCTAAAATCCAATCCTGAGAATTCTACAGAGGGTCTGAATGTTTGTCTTCAGAATTTATGAGCTTATCAGTGGACTGTGGGATTTTGGGTTTTAGGCCCACATTCAGCTCAAAGAAGGAATGATTTCAAATGAAGTTTAATTAGCAAGTTATCACTTTGCAATCTTGTTCAAGTTATTTAAATCCACATACAAAAGGAGACATGAAAACCAGTTAACATAAACACAAACACTAACATGTAAATTCAAACACAGATATACAGGATGTCTAATGAGAGGGGAAAAAAGTCTTTCCTAATAATACAGAGTAACTTCAAAATATAGTTGAATGCATATTGACTGCATGTCCCTCACCCTTCAGTTCCTTTTTTCTGTTTAAAATCATGTTGACCTTGAGTCTATTCTGTAATCAAGGTATTTGTTAAGTCAAATCCTTCAGATGTGTAAGTAAAAAGCACTTTTTAGAATGTTAAACTGGCAACACACAAGGTGCAGCTATTGCTTTAGAGAAATGTCATAGATGTCCTCTAACCTTTTTTTTTTTTAGGAACGTATTTCTTGGATGATTTTTTTCAAGGACTCAGGTCAGGAAGAATCTACCCCAAGGGTAGTTGGAGGGAAGAAAAAATAACAAGGCATGGTGGCACCTGGGGACCACAACATTGTTCACATCCTCTGTAATCATCAGTGCACTGCTCAGCTGCTTTGGTAATTTACATAATACCATCCTGACACGTTCACTTCAGTTATCCATCACCATTGGGATGGTGTTGCTGTTTTCCTGCTTTATTTTCTTTCTCCCTATCTGTCTCTCTCTCTGCCTTTCTTACTCTCATTGTGTCTCATGTTTATCTGGCCAAGCAAAAAAGATTGATTTCACATTGTTTCTGCCCTCCTTGTTCAAGAAATATGATTTTGGCAAATGATGAGGCAGCGAACACAGCTAATAAGCAAAAATGCACATATAGAGATTTTATTCTCTACATTTTAATGAAGAGTATCTTTGGGGGAACTGAGGAGAAGAAGAACAATAATTTAATGGATGTTGAGATGGGGGAGAGAGTCAATTTAATAAAGCTAAATTCTAAGGCTACAATGGACTTTATTCACATGTAATTGTGGCTAAATCTGTAAGATAGCACTGGACACTGAGCCTAAAATAAAAGCTTAAGTCTTTACCTCTTGGGTTACATTTCCTTAAAAATTAATAAAGACAATATTTAATATTTTCTAAATATAATTTTTATTGCTACATGACAGATGAATTTGGTCTCTGAAAACATGATTAATTCCTGTAGTCCTACCTACTGGGATCAAACCACAGGCTTGTTATCCCCAGTTTTATATCTTTATACCCCTTTGACTTTAATGGTGTTGCTCTTGATGTTCATCACTGTAACTGATATTGACAGTTACGCCCTTGTGTACACCCTTGTCTATCACCCTTGTGTATGACAAGGGTGCTGAAGTCACCTTTGCACAGTAAAGGAAAAGTTTAAGACATAAAAAACTACTGAAATGGGGATGTGGACAACCTGTTAATTGTATTTATACAAAGGCATGAATAGTCCTGCTTTTAAACAGTATTTCCATTATTAATGTAAATACTACTTAGTTTAATACCTCAAATTAGGTGGGGAGAGCCTGAGGATCAGACTTTTCTTTTGGGAAGCTTCAGGTTCAATCCCTGCTATTCTGAAGTACTGGGATGAGTAAGACAACTGCGTATATGTTGAAGGAGAGATAGGTACATTCAGAAAAGGCTGACAATCTCACACCTGTCTCCATAGTTTGTGTTCATATGCACTATGTATTTATTTGGTAAAAGCACTCTGGAAAAGTTGATCCTCTGTAAGGTCAGGGTCTTCTGCAGCCAAAGGCTTTGCATAAACTTACTCCTGTATAAAATCTATGGTATGAATGGATTTTTAAAATCCAATATGCAAAGTAAAATAAAAATATTTTTAATGAGCAAATCCTTCCCCCTATAAAAACTTTCCATACAAAGATGAGAAAGTATTTATTATAGTCTAAAGACTATAGTTGATTTTCATACCAAAATCTCTCCTAAAGGTACCTTATAATCTGTTTCTCCTTTTATAAAAATATTTTTATCTGATAAAGTAGTACAGGATTGTCGTGGTTTGACCCTGGCTGGATGCCAGAGACCCACCCCAACTTCTCCTGAAGGAGAAAACTAAAAAGAACAAACTGGGAAATAAAACTGGAAAATAAAATAAAACTGGTCACAGGCAAAAGAAGCAAGGCAAAACTATAAATAAAGAACATAAAGGGTTTATTTTCTAACTAACAAGCTCAGAACTGCAAGGGAAGCATCATTTAGAAGGCAACCTTTCTCCCCCCACCCCTCCTTCTCTTACAATAGATGTAATATTCCCTTTTCCACCAGGAGAAAAAGGGGGAACATAGGGTAGGGGTAAACCAGGCAGGTTGGTATTTCTGANGTTTCAA
This sequence comes from Pitta sordida, assembly GCA_013390025.1. Lineage (NCBI taxonomy): Eukaryota > Metazoa > Chordata > Aves > Passeriformes > Pittidae > Pitta > Pitta sordida. Next base: position 7,053 of record WEKX01011912.1, read on the forward strand.
TTAAATTGTCTTCTTATATATCAACTTTATGTGACAGAAACAAATTCAAGGCACTGTCCTGCAAACACAGATACAATGAGATGGCTCAAGAGAGCACTTGAATGATCTCAAGAATAGGTTCCACTAGAAAAATTTAACCTCCACAAAATCAACTTATTTCATGTGTATTAACACTCATTTATGCTAGGGACAACTTTTTGTTTTGTTCTGAGGATTTGTGTTTGGGATTTTTTTCCTGTGGAAGGAGGACTTCATTTTGACACCAAAAAAAAGTTATCCCAACCACCTCGTTTAGAAAAGCTAACATTAGTCTGTACAGAGCAAATACGTAGAACATTCAAGCACCTCAGTAGGTTGGGAAAAAGAGAACACAGGAGGATTCTTCTGGGGTCTCATAGAAAGACTGAGTATCAGTGATGTTATTAAACTCTGAGGACCTTGATTAAAGGTTTTACAGTAACTAGCCCAAATACATTGAGATTACAGCTAGAATGCTTTTTTAACCTTTGCAATATTAATATTTTGCTGTTATCTGATGAGCTCTGGAATTTCTTTAACACAGTAGACAAAGACATTATAATGAGATATGAGTACAGATCATAGATTTGATATTTTGACTTGTTCATGGTAGTGCTAAAGTTATGGAGTTCATGAGTTAGTGAGTGAACTTTTAGCAAACTCAGATACTTACTTCTTTTTATTCACGTAACAACCTACTCTTTGTTGCATTTGAAACTCAGGCATCCTTTTAACAAAACTAAAAATCTCTTAGTCTCTTAATGCGATAATTTTTAAAATAGATCTCTTTTATAAGTTTTGTTAAGTGATATTAATTATGGAAAAAGCAGCTATGAAAACAGGAGAATGCTATGCTCTTATTTTGGTTTTCCTGACATTGGGCTGGAGATGTTTATTTCTAGTACAGTACACGTTAATGTGGCTCTCATCATTACTTCTGGAATAACTTAAGAGTGGCTCAGTTGAGGGAGCAATTTTGTTGCCGCTGAGAGTACAGACAATACAGTTAAATGAGACCTCCTAAACACTTGGACTCTAAATCTTCAGCCACTTGACACTAGTGAACACCATCAGCTCTGTTTCTGTTTTCCACAAGAGGAAAAAAACAAGACTTCTTTTAGTTTCTTTTTTTTTTAAAAAAAAAAAAGATGGGAGAACAACATGTTGCCAACTGGTACCAATGCGACCTCTCTCTGACTGACAAAAGGTTCATCATTGTGTGCTATACCTGTCACCTTAGTAAAGTATGTATTCTCAACAGAGATTTGAAAGTGAATTCCCATCCCTGACCTATAAGCTGTAACTTTTGGGTGGTTTGCATGAAAATCAGCTTCACTGGTGAACTATGCAGATGTTGATAAGGTGTGGAAAATGACTATGAAAGAGGATGAGTGTTTTCCAACCTCTGTATTTAATAATGGCATTTGACTGTCCATTCGGTAAAAAACAACAGAGAGAAGATAAAAGAGGAAAAGAAGTCCTTTCCTCTGGAGTATGGTACGCAAAGAGTACATTTCTAGTGGGAACGTTTTCTGGGTCTGAATACCAAGATTCCAGATGCTTTTGGTGTTCTACATATTATTATATGATAGTTAAAATTACATATATGAAAATGCCTGTATTTCCTAGGTGGTTTCACATTCCCAATAAATTATTTTACTAACTCTTTTAACATGTGTGGTCTAATTGTGTATAGAATATATTATTTCTTAATAAATTTACAAAGCCCAGGAAAATCCATGTGGAATTTATATCCATAGAGGAGTTCTCATCAAACAACTAATATTGTGCTTTTGTCAGCTGAAAGCTGAAATGCTTCCTATGTATTTTCACTTGATTAAAGCACAAAGATAGTGAATTCCCAAAGAAAACCAGAAATCACATGAGCATTCAGTACAGTTTCATTCTGTGTTCACAAGGATACAAATAATGAAGCCAATGAACTACAGATTTACTGATGCTACATTCCTATATATTAAAAACAAGCAACAAACAAAAAAATCCCAGCTCAGTTCTGGAAGTTTCTAGCATTATAAAGGTACTTTATTTGGTCTGGATTTTATGGTACAAATTGAATTATGGTGCAGACACATACAATCTATTTTTTTCTTTTAGGCAGGAACTTTTCTAACTTTCTATTGTGATAAAGAAAACCATTAAATTCTGACAAAAGTGAAGTAAGTACAAAATTGTAGTGCCAGACACTGAATCCAAGAGATAAAATATTACATCTTATAAACATGTTACATATGGGATTAGACATGAGCCTCTAGAATTACAGAACAACAGAAGTCACAGAAGACACAATAACAATAGTTTTGAAAAAAACCCCTAGAGTTTCTATGATGTTCACAAGAAAGAGTTTTACATTCTTATTAAAGAAAGTTAACAGGAGGAAATAACTTGCTTTGCTGGAGTGCAAGGCCTAGGTCTGTAAGTCTTATTTCTGCCTGTTGTCTTAAGAACAATTTACTCAAGCACAATAACTTTTGTGACTGACTGGATCACTTGGTGAGATTTTGATCTTGACTGATCATATAAAGTCTTCAAAGGAAAAAAAATAGGTAACCATCCAGGTCTCCGGGCTAGTCAACATTTATGCCTTTGAAAATATCTCCCTCACTGTCCATTCAGAGTCTGGTAGCCGATGTGCTGCCTGGGATTAAAACCATGCTATAGATATACACACACTTCATTACAATTTCATGTGGTCAGCATTTCTTAATTAAGCAAATAATCACGCATTCATGTCTTCTCCTCCCACTTAAATCGGTTCTTATCACTTTGTAATTTTCTTATCCCTACCAACATGGGGTGAAACAGCAGCACATAAACATCCACCCCCTCTTTCATCAACCCAGCATTGTGATGGGTGTTCGTGTAATCATTGTTAAAAGTTTGTAAGCATGTATGGAGGACACCTTGAAATGTTACTTGAAGAGAAACTGCCTTGGAGGTCAATAAAGTCCTTCCAGTACTGATTGAAAGAGCCCTTGCACAGAATCACACACACAGAATATTCTGAGTTGGAAGGGACCCACAAGAATCATCGAGTCCAACTCTTAAACAGCACCACTGCCTCCCTGGCGGGAATCGAACCCCCGGTCTCTCGCATGAGAGGCGGGGACACTCACCACTGTACTAAAGTCCTATTTTTCTAGCAAGTTACTTCTATAATTCCAATACCTCTCACTTGAAAGAAGAATGTTGAACTTTTGGATGCTGAACTGGAGTCAGTTTAGTTTAGACAGGTAAACTGTCTAGTTTAACTAAACAGGTAAAACTGTCTAGTTTTACCTGCAATCTGACTTCCTGGTGATCTTAAGGAAGATGCACAGCCTTTCCCAGAGAGGAGAGAAAAACTAAACCTACAAAAAGAAATCACAATACCAAACAACAAACCATGTTCTCTGAGCAGCCATTCAGGTGTTTGAGCTCGCTGTTCCTGTGCTCACCTGCCCGTCCATCCTACACTGCTCTAAGCCTGTATGGGAAGGACTTGGGCAAACTTGCCTGATCAGCACTGGGAGGGTGTCACAGGACAGCATGACATGTGGAGGTTGCCTAAGGCCGAGAAAGCCAAGCCAACCTTGTTCCCAGCTGCCCATGCTGCAGGTAGGTAAGCTCAAGCTATCTCTCCCACTATTATCAGCATGCTCACAAAGCCAGTGGGAGCCTAAACATGGGTTTGTGTGCAAACTCTTTGGATGCAAGGTGAACTTGGACTCCAACATTGCTTTGCGTCTGTGCTTAGACTGTAATAAGAATTTAATCTCCAGACCTCAGAGCTCTACATAATGATGATAACGCTCCTTGATTTCTCCCACCCTTTGCCTGTAATTATCTATTTAGCATTCAAAACTTTTGTCTCTTCCCACGTTTTCCAGAGCCTAGTGCAATTTGAAACTGATCATAAGCAGGATCTCTGGACACTACTCTAATGCAAATAATGCCAATGATAAGAGCAATACCCCAAGGGTGTTGCGAAGCTATCCTAATATCCAAACCTGATTGTAATTTTATTTAGATTTTATATTACTGACTAAGAGCATTTATCTTCTTGCCATGTGCGGACATGTAGTTAGTGCACATTGCTTATGGGTTTCCAAGATAATGTAATGCAAACAAATCATATATCGTCTGAGAATGAGTCAGGCTCACATTTCAACTTGATTTGATTTACCGTCACCTGTGTTGCAACGACTATTAGTCTGTTGAAATAATGAAAGAAAGAGAATAAGGGCTTTTAAGGCCAGTGTGGGAAAGTACCTGTTATATAAGCATCTTTGAAATGCAGAACAGATAAAAAAAAATGGTTAAAAGTCTTAGAGGACTGGAAATTAAAAAAGTGATGCCTCCTCTGAAAAAGGACTGTTACTTGCACTGATTGCCAGGGTGGATTCATTTGATAATCGCATCTGACTTTAGTCTTGTACATACTCAAGGCTGACTCAGATGTGTTGAAACAATTGGAATCCCTTATACTCAATTCATACCTCATACCAGGTTCAGATTGGTCTTTCTTGATGCACAACACAGGATTGTAGTAACCCCCACCCCCAAATCCTTATCTCTATCAGTGTTTCTCAGCAGTTATCACTGAGGGCTAAATTGAGTAGAATGTTCAAAATCTTTGTGACCAGGAGAACAACCAGCCCTCGCATCTCTTTGGGGCAGTCAGGCTTTAATACTGAGGATCCAGGGCGTAATACTAACGAAGTTTGAACTTTTTGTACAAAGGCATCTTATGAGCTCGAATTAGGAAAGAACATGGTTTTCCACGACAAATAATAAATAGTCCTTTTCAAAACTAACTGGTTTGGTAAAAATTCTGTATTCACAGCCCTTCAAACACACATTCCCCCAACACTCAGCTGAGCCACCATTCTCTCCATGTATCTGTTTTGTATTTTGCTGACTGGACCTGGAACGGAAAGCTGTGTCTACTGGCACTCTGTTTTGCTTGGTGTTTTTGCTGTGGACACAGCCTGAACTGCTGGAATACCTGCTGCTCTTGAGCACAGATAACAAGGTAATGTAAGAAAAGATTTCAAAGGAGACACACAGACATGTTGTCTCATACCTTTTCTGCTCCTCATTATTTAAAGTCAGAGAGAGAGATGTGGGGGGAAAAAAGAACTCTTCACAGGTCCCACGGGGCCGCAAAGACATCAGCTTGTGAATATTTCACAAGTGTATCTTTGTCCTGTAACATTGCTGTACAGCTACCTGCAGTTCAAAGGTACGGACAAGGAATGCTGTATATTTCTTTATTGTGCCAAGCACAGGAGCTCAAATTTGCATTTGTAAAATCTAGTGACTTTTTTCTGTTGAGTGCTTAACATTTCAGTGACAATGAGATTCATTTTAAACCTAAATACAAAATGAATTTATGCTCTCAGTGTGCTGCATCTTCTCCACATCTGGTGAGTCTCTAACCTGTCAGCTATGGTGAAAAGTCGAAGACTGTTTTAAACTGCATCTAAGTGGCAAATGGCAAGCTACCTCTATTTTACAGTCCTAGTTTTGGCATATCTGAATTGATTGTGCTCATCATAATGTTAGCTAATGAAAAACATCTAAAATATGCAGCTTTAATGCAAAATGTGCTACAATTTTATATATATATATTTATAATAAGATTGTCAGAGACACTGTTCAGAATATGTTTGTTGCGGTAATTGTGATTGAGTTATCTCCAAGTTTTTGGGACATCTTTGTTATTTCTGTTGACAGAACTGTATTTTCCTTCTCAATTCCCTTCTCTTTTTCTTCTGTCTCCTTGTAGACCCCAGAATGATTTGCCTTCCTCCTTTCAGCTGACTTTGATTTCATCAACTAGTTTCGATAGTAAAAAATACCCAGGAATTGGAGCATTGTATACTTGTCCTCATGAAAGAGAAATGAAAACAGAAGGAACCATACACAGGAAAAGTGCAATAATGAGCAAAATGCAAAATACAAATTGGTTTTATCCATCTTGACTACCAAACAAAGTAAAACAGCATCAGCATGCATTGGAGCACTTTGTACGATACAAGTCATTAAGGAGCCTCATGTTTTCAGTTAGCAGATTCTTTAATAACAACTGTTGGTACTGGCAGCATTGCATCATTGTTCTTAGCAAGAAAAAGCAATTTTGCCTATTGTTTCCAGAAACAGTTTTCTCCTATAAAAACAATAGAGTTGTTTAACCTAAATATAAACACATACGAAGTCAATAATTTTTTATACATTGCATACTATTACATGGTCTCTGACAACTGTCAGTGTTCACAGATAACTTCTATATGGTTCATTTTACTCATTTATTACAGGAGTAAAAGATGCTATAGCTGTTATTGGCTCTCTGTGCTCTCTGCAGCAAACTATGGTTTTTGACAGGCACAAACTTGTCTCCACAGGCTTAAATGAATGGTTGCTTTCTTGCAGTCTGAATGCTGGCAGCTCAGTGATTTTAGGGAGTTCATAATGAGTCCACTAAGGCTTGGAATAAACTATACACCAAATAAAGAATCCTTCTCATCTGGACTTTGACAGTGATGTCCTATTGGTCTCAGTCAAGTTACTTTATTTTCCTGTCCTGATTTACTAAATGTGGAGCAACAATGATAATTTTTAATTCTGTCACAAGTAAGACTTTGTAATAAATTAGGCCCAGTTCTGGGCCCCTCAATTCAGGAAGAACATTGAGGTGCTGGAGTGAGCCCAAAGAAGGGCAAAAAAGCTGATGAAGGGTCTGGAGCACAAGTCCTGTGAAGAGCAGATGAGGTAGCTGGGGTTGTTTTGCCTGGAGAAGAGGAGGCTCAGGGGAGACCTTATCATTCTCTACAAATACCTGAGAGGAGGGTGCAGCCAGGTGGTGGTCAGCCTCTTCTCCCAGGCAACTTACAACAGGATGAGAGGACATAGTCTCAAGCTGTGCCGCGGGAGGATCATGTTGGAGATTATGAGGAATTCATTCACAGAAAAGTGATGAAACATTGGAACGAACTGCCTGGGCAGATGACGGGGTCACTGTCCCTGGAGGTGTTTAAGAAAAGATTGGATGTGGCATTCAGTGCCATGATCTGTCTAGTTGACATGATGGTGTTTGTCAAAGGCTGGACTTGATCTTCACAATATTTTCCAACATAACTGATTCTGTGATTCTGTAATGTGAAAGCTGTAGATTTCTTCAAGTTAGTTTTCAGATGGAGGTTGGTATCCTCCAGATCAGAAGATTATTTGGATTTCTACATCTTACCTCCTTATTTTAAAAACTTTGCTTATGCACAAGGACATCAGGCTTTCTTCCAATAAAGCAGCAGGATGGTAAATGCCCTGATAACCTTTTCTGATACGCACAGTGTCAGTCAAGATGACTAAGTGAGTTGGAGGGAATTTCCCACATTGTCCTCCACACACTCTTCACTCTCATCTGCCCTACACCGTGTTGTGTGGTCACCATGGGCCATACAGGCGCTGGCTGTGTTTCGGGAAGTGAGGTAGAGAATACTTTAGCAGGTTGAGTGAAGTAAGCTCTGGAAAAGGAGTGAAGCCCATGAAAAGGAAATCATGCTCTTCTGCACACAGCAGATTTATTCACTCAATTGTCTGAGAGGTAGTAAGAATTCACAAGTGTTTACAGAAATGAGTTGTACAGAGCCTGATACCCTGGAGTGGAAAAGAGAAGTTTTGTTAGGGTTAAATCATTGATACTTGTACACCCAGCTCCTGGGCCACTGCAGGTAATACTAGTATCTCAAGATGCCTTAAAATCTGATCAAACCATAATTAAATCAAGCAGTTCCATACTTTGTCCTGTTGAGGTGCTGAAACATCTTGTTTCTGAGTGAGGCTGCAGCTGCAGTTGCAGTTGCATGGGTCACAGCTTGCTGGCCACTTCAGCAGGGACAGCACATCTGGCCCCTTAGCACATTGACTTTGCCTGATAAAATAATGCCAAAAGGCTAATATCTTGTGTCACCTCTGTGTTTTAGGAAGAAAATGAAGTCCCTGAGATGAAAGGGGCTCTGACTACACCTGTGCTGATCCAGCACTGCAATTTTGCTGGAGTTAGGTTGTTAATGCGACCACAGGAGATGAGCCGTGTGCTGCTGACGATCTAAGTGTTCCCTACGCATCAGACTGCTTTTGCACGAATTTATTGGAGGCTATTAATCATGATAATGGAATATAATGGGACCCTGAACACTGTTACTTATAGAGGTGAGTGAGTGCTCATGTGCTTAGGCCTAAGAGCACATTGTTCTAGTAAAATTGATAGAATGGAGTATGAAATTACTCCAAAGTACGCTCATAAGCCTTAGTTTGATCCCCTCCTCGTCCTGCACACAGCCAACCTTCCCTCATATCTCTTTCATGCATGTTTTAAGAACAAATCATAAAATGTGGACATGTATCAAAAATAACAACATCCAACTCAGTTACTGTAATATGAGGAGTTGGATTTTCCTTGTGGTTTCTACTTAGATTATGAAAGCTAAAATTAGAGTTCGCATATTGTAACTAAAACAGGTTTACTGAATCCTGGGTTAAGTCATTGAGGTTATGAGAGAAATACATTATAAATTTGTTAAGATATCTAATTTACAGCAAGGCATGGTAGGAGTTAATATGACATTAATTCTACAAAAAAGATAGGAGTTGACTGTTTAATAGTTTCTGTTTAATGCTAGGCCACACAGACAAATGCTTCTGTGAATTATCTAGAGAGCTGTTAGAGAAGGGAAGATATTAATTGGTCTGATGCAAAGTAGGTGGGACATATAAGAAAGGGAAAATGAAAGAGGAGTACAGAAAATCACAGTTGTAACTGTCTGGTTGATCTAAGCATTATTTTAGATGTCCCAAAATTGCAAAATTTTTCTTTATTGGTTGCAATATGTTTTGGTGGGCTATTGATTTTTTTTTTTTAAAGAGCATTAGACTTATAAACTCCTGATTTATACTGCTACTCTGAGTTCAAGGAATCCTGACAATTCCTTAAGGATTTGGGGTTTGTAATTTTGTGTAGGGGTGGGGGTGGGGTTTCCCCCCTAACTCATCTTTGAAGATAATTCTTTTATTTTTCTTTTCCTTTTCTATTTTTTGTTTTTGTGATGAGTGAAGGGACTTTTAAAAGCCTATTCAAAAATATCTCAATGTTATCTAGTTTTTATTTGTTTTAAATAAACAATTTTAAATAAACCATTTTATTTGTTTTAAAATAACAATTTTAAAAAGAGTTCTCTGTAGTCAATCTTCTCTTTGAGGATCTGAGTCTCTATCTCACAAATGCAAAGAGGCAACTCCATGCTTAAAAGACTTAGTTCCATGCTTAAACAAGATAAATGTGTGTCTGCCTTTTGGTAGAAAGGATTTGACACAATGTCAGTGATTTAGGTCAGAGGTCATACAGCTTATCTCTCATCCTTAGAGAACTGTTTATAAATAAAGAAAGAAATCAATACATAAATAAAATCCTAATGTTTTATTAAAACTAATTTAAAATGTGATAGAAACACTAAGGAACTTCCCATCACTAGTAGCAAAAATATTTCCTCTTTGAATCTCAGCAACTGCTTTGGTGGAGAGGAAAAAGTCTTTACCCCCATTGGAAACATTCACTACTGTGCATTTTATAAATAAGAATAATTTTCTATCACTACTTAGAATCAGCAGAAGTTTTTGACTAAATATGACCGAATGTATGATGTTAGTGGTAGAAGCCTTAGCTATTGCTTTGTATGTTGTACTTGGGGACCACTGTAAACAGTGACTAGAACTACAAGGTAGCAGAAAACTGAAAGAGGTTTAAATGTTTAATTGTGGCAAAATAAAGATGGGAAACAAGTTAGTTTAGTAAAATGCCTTGCAAATAGTACTACACCACCACTTCTTATGATTGTAGGATTACAAGTGTACAGGCTGTTCCTGAGTTCTGCTGCCCTTTTCATTCCCGTTCTTAATCTAAAGGGACTAGAGAAAGGAGGGGGGAAAAACAATCTCTCTAACAATGCCATAAACAAATCACACAGAATAATGATGTTGGCTCTTCTCAGATGCATCACTCTGCTTCCTTTGATTCTGATAGTCCTATTAGTAATGTTGCCATTGCTGCGTGATTTATTTAGGAGCTTTGTGTCTGCAATTGAGCTGTGCAGCACACAGCTTGCTATGATCTATACTAAGGGTTATGCTTCAGTACCTCTGAATAGCATAACCCTATGGAGTCTGGAGGCAATGTGTTGTAACTTACATATCTTCTTCTGGAGAATTATATTACAACTTGACTTGATTTTTACCTGATGTTTCACCTATTAAAATTAGACATTTGAAAAGGGAAAAATTTGCAGATGCTGGCTTCTCAGAAAAGATCAACTGTTTCTGTAATTAATACGGAAGATAATAATTTAAAATAATGAAACACCCATAATATGTTTCAAGAAAGCAGCTTGTTGCTATAATTAGGACTAAAATAAAATTGTTCTGATGGCAAACACCATTTATTGAACTCCATGAATAATACAGCTTCAGCAAGCAAATAACACAAGTGGGAAAATATCAAAAGCAAGTACATGACATGGAAAAATTAAGCTGACGAGAAAATGTTACAATTGAATGAAGTTGAACTTCTTGAGGTTCCCCCTCTCAAACAATAGAGTATACAGAGCAGCATGCTGGTGAGCTGAGTCTGACTGGTGTTTATGCCAGAGAGCATTGACCTGCAATTGAGTTCTGACACAGCTACAGATTTCATGTGGGGCATGAGGACAGTTGGCTTTCTCACGAGATTATATTATGTCTCACACTCTGGTACCAGTACACAGTATAGAAATTCATCTCCCATTTCTCTGTGTAATTCATTGTTTCCGTCTGTCCCGGAGAGCTAAAACAACTGGCCTGCCCTCACTGCTGATATATCTTCCAACATTTGCTCTTGTCTGCATCTGCAAACATTGGCTATTTACCATGTGGAACCCTCATGTGTGAATTTGTGTCTTGGCCAAATTTGTCCTTTTTCTTCTACTGTATTTGAGCTGTTGATTGGTGAGTTCTCTTTTTTTTTTATGATTATTTTGATGATGAAGTCTGCAAATATTGTCTACAGAATTTCGGGGTCACACTTTGGTTTGTTTTTCCTTGAGCTTTGCTTTATGTATTGTGTTTTGCTGTAGGAAACAAACACAAGATAAAGAAGTGTGACTCCTCTGCTGTTCCAATCTGCAAAATCTGTGTTCATTCTGGCAATGAATCTGTATCTCACTGGACAAGAAATATAGGAGCATGGATGTAGAATAAAGTTGTTACCTGTGACCCTGGTATAGCTGTATCACTAGGTAAGGAATTACTGGACTAAAAAAAGTGCTCAGCAATTCTGGAAGATCAAAGCAACATGAAAAATAAAGAAAAAAACAATGAGAAATACGCTGATACTGTTTCATTGCTTTGGTTTCTGCTCATTAAGAACAAACCCCTTGTCTGAGAATCACAATGGAGTTTTAGAATTTTATTCTGGAACATATCAGGCCATATTGCAACTGGGAGACTGGGCAACTTCTCTGTACTTTCGTGTCATGGAAGGTCTCGACACTAGGCAGTATGAGCATAACAGAGAACTCGGTTCCTTAGCCTTCTTCTCTTCCTCCTTCAAGTAAATCTGCTCTCGTAGGGCATATTTAACCCTCAGGAGTGTTGGAATACCTGGAGAGCCAGGCAAAATATGCTGCATTCACCAGTGGTGAGAAAGTGGCCCAGTACACAATACCAAATATTTGGCTGAAATGAATTGCTTCATTACAAATTTGGAGTAAGATTTTATTTATTGATTCCTTCATTTGGAAATAATTTTAAACATCATCTATACTTTGGGCTGGAACATTGCAGCCAATACAGAGAGTTCATTATTGGTAGCATTTGATTGTATTAACAAGAGCATATGTGCACTAGTGTTACAGAAGAGAAATGCTTGATTTGCTTATAGCAGATTACTTCTGTAATGAATTTGGTTTTGTTACCACATTTTCTAGATACAGCTTAATATCTTAAAAAGGTAAAAGGTTTAGAACATACACTTTTTAATGAAATTCTTGCATGTTTTTACACTTCTCCTATAAGTTTCAATTTTTCCTTGGACACTTTGGCAGCTGACATAATGAGACCCTGTTCAAAATAAAGCAGCATCATTCCTGGAACTCCATACTACGTAGTCACTGAATCTGAAAGAGACAAGTGAAGACTGAAACCCCATGATCACTGACAAAAGCACGGTGTTTAAACCACAGGGCAGAGAAAATATATTGCAACATTCATAGGAAAAAAACCCAAACAAGTATAAAGGTCATCTTTGAAATAACTTTCCAGCTTTCTAGAATGCAGGATCATAATTGATCATATGATAAACTTATCAGACTTCTCTTGCTTTTCATCCTAAACTATTTTTGATGTAAAGTGATAACTGTAGCGTAATTCCTCCTACTTCATCCAGATATTTGCTCACCAAATGACCCTTGTCATCACAGTATCTGAATGCTTCGTACACACTAATGCATTGCATCCATAAACTCTCCAGTGAGGGTAAGGGAATATTAGCCCCATTTCTACAAATGAGAAAAAAGGTAATGTGATACCCTTGTCTGCTGTAGGCGTGTATCTCAAAGGAATAACAAAAACTTCTGAATTAAGCTTCACATCTTGACAGGAACTCAGAAGGGAGTGTTGTCACAGCCATTTCTTTAAGGGACAAATAGTCCTCATTGTGCATGGGGTGGAAATTATTTTCCTGAGGTTACACTGAAAATCTGTGACAAAAGACAGAATTGAACCAAGGTCCCTTGAGTACTGTATTCAGAGAGGTTATCTTTCCTTCTATAATTTATATGTAACAGTTATTTAGTTAATAACATGATTCTCTTTTTTCTTTTCCCCTGTTGTTTTTATTTTTTCATGCATTTCATGCTCCATGTTCACTGTAGCTCAAGAAGTCTAACATATATTTATAAAGCCAGGCAATATATAATGATCCTGGAGACAATATTGTTGTCCATGATGTATGAAGCAGAAAAAAGAGAGTTTGATTTTCATAAGCTCTAATGACCCTCCTGGGCAGTTAGAAATGTACATTGTTGAGATAATCAGACAAACTGATTCCATTATAAAAAGATATATTGTTTCTATTTTATGTTTTCATAAGCATTTTGTCTAATTATTGCTGACATTTCCAACCATATTGTGAAGTTTTCAGGGTGAAAAGAAGGAGTTTATCTCCATTAAAACTGGAAACAAACTGATGCTAACTGTTTTTATAAGCTGAAAACACTAAAATAAAATAAAACAAAATGCATTAGAGCAATTACAAAGAATTACAGTAAAGTCAGAAGTCTGTCTTGCCTACATTTTCCTTGTGGGGAAAAAAAAAAGATATACCAAAGATTATCATCCAACAGCATGAGTCTGATGTTCTTAAAAAGCGCTGCAAATGTTTTTCATCAAGCTATCTAACAAAGAAAATCTGCTGCTGTTTAACCCTTTCATATTCCTAATGGTGAAATATGTTTAAATGCTGAAATAAAAATGCAGACAGATGATGCGCAACCACTCAGGATTCAATTATTTTCCCTGTTTTTCATAGATAGATATAGCTTAGGTATAAATACAGATGATATAGTTATGGACTACATACTTCTTGGACTAAAATGTCACACAGAGTTTATCAGCTCTGAAGTCAGAAGTATGAGATTTTCCAACAAGATGATTCAGTACTTATTGGCTAATCAACATATTATCAGTTAATCCCATAGAGCTGGTAAACACGTTGATAGCTTGCCTCCAATGGCAGGGAAGAGAACTGTTACTCATTTGTATTACTTGGAGACGTATTACCATGTCTCAGAGGACAGACAACTTTCCTCTGATGCTCGCAGGTGAGCTGGAGTGCCTCTATCTCACCATTCTCCACTGGTATGTGAGGAAATGTAGTTATGACTAAGTCGAAAAGGGGTCTTCTGTGGCTTCAAAAATAACAAATAAGTAAATAATCACTGACATGCTCTGAGGTGGTCAAAGACATATCAAATTATATCTTTGGTTATTTGTGGTTNATAATTGATCATATGATAAACTTATCAGACTTCTCTTGCTTTTCATCCTAAACTATTTTTGATGTAAAGTGATAACTGTAGCGTAATTCCTCCTACTTCATCCAGATATTTGCTCACCAAATGACCCTTGTCATCACAGTATCTGAATGCTTCGTACACACTAATGCATTGCATCCATAAACTCTCCAGTGAGGGTAAGGGAATATTAGCCCCATTTCTACAAATGAGAAAAAAGGTAATGTGATACCCTTGTCTGCTGTAGGCGTGTATCTCAAAGGAATAACAAAAACTTCTGAATTAAGCTTCACATCTTGACAGGAACTCAGAAGGGAGTGTTGTCACAGCCATTTCTTTAAGGGACAAATAGTCCTCATTGTGCATGGGGTGGAAATTATTTTCCTGAGGTTACACTGAAAATCTGTGACAAAAGACAGAATTGAACCAAGGTCCCTTGAGTACTGTATTCAGAGAGGTTATCTTTCCTTCTATAATTTATATGTAACAGTTATTTAGTTAATAACATGATTCTCTTTTTTCTTTTCCCCTGTTGTTTTTATTTTTTCATGCATTTCATGCTCCATGTTCACTGTAGCTCAAGAAGTCTAACATATATTTATAAAGCCAGGCAATATATAATGATCCTGGAGACAATATTGTTGTCCATGATGTATGAAGCAGAAAAAAGAGAGTTTGATTTTCATAAGCTCTAATGACCCTCCTGGGCAGTTAGAAATGTACATTGTTGAGATAATCAGACAAACTGATTCCATTATAAAAAGATATATTGTTTCTATTTTATGTTTTCATAAGCATTTTGTCTAATTATTGCTGACATTTCCAACCATATTGTGAAGTTTTCAGGGTGAAAAGAAGGAGTTTATCTCCATTAAAACTGGAAACAAACTGATGCTAACTGTTTTTATAAGCTGAAAACACTAAAATAAAATAAAACAAAATGCATTAGAGCAATTACAAAGAATTACAGTAAAGTCAGAAGTCTGTCTTGCCTACATTTTCCTTGTGGGGAAAAAAAAAAGATATACCAAAGATTATCATCCAACAGCATGAGTCTGATGTTCTTAAAAAGCGCTGCAAATNCCCATAGAGCTGGTAAACACGTTGATAGCTTGCCTCCAATGGCAGGGAAGAGAACTGTTACTCATTTGTATTACTTGGAGACGTATTACCATGTCTCAGAGGACAGACAACTTTCCTCTGATGCTCGCAGGTGAGCTGGAGTGCCTCTATCTCACCATTCTCCACTGGTATGTGAGGAAATGTAGTTATGACTAAGTCGAAAAGGGGTCTTCTGTGGCTTCAAAAATAACAAATAAGTAAATAATCACTGACATGCTCTGAGGTGGTCAAAGACATATCAAATTATATCTTTGGTTATTTGTGGTTGGTTGTGCAATCTGGTCCCTGATCCTCTCGTGAGTTCAGAACTTCTTATGAAAGCAGGATTTCCAAGTCATGACTTTTCTAGGTTTTCTGCAAAATTTCTAGGACCAAATTTGCTAACACTAGTTGATATAAGTGCAATGTACTGCCTGTTCAAAAGTAACTACCGTTCTGACTGGAGTAAATTTGCTTGGATATCTATTGGAACTAAACACTGTTCCTGATGCAAGCTGTGGCACTCAAAAAAGCCTCTGAGTTTATTTATTCAAAATCCTTATTTTATATATCCTGCAGTCAAAGGCAGCAATAAGAAAAGAACCGAATATGCATGTCTTGAATGTTTTTCTGTGTAGTCCTAAATCATCTGAACTTTTGGTACATCTGGTTTACACAGCTGAAAAGATGCTAGAGTCTGATTAAAAATCAAAATTAATTTGGTTTTTGTTGGTTGGTTGTGGGTTTTTATTTTGTTGTTTGTTTGTTTGTTTGCTCCTTCCCACCCAGTAAAAACTTGTTACTAATTTTTCTAACAGGAAAAATGGTAACAAAGTAGGATAATTTTCATTGGACTTATTTATCTTGACACCAACCCAAGTTAGTTCAGACACTTTTAACAACTGTAGTTCCAGGTCTTGGACAGTCTGTACAGTTCCTCTGTTGGGGTGGTTGTAGGGGATAATTTCTTTAGAAGTGTTGATAGATAATTTTTCCAGGATATAACTGTGGATTGGAGTACTTAAAATTTTTTCATTAGGGAATACCTAAAAGATTTCATGTTCACAGATTCACAGATTCACAGAATATTATGAGTTGAAAGGGACCCACAAGGATCATCTAGTCCAACTCACCATCTAACACCCACTTCTGAGTAGAAATTGTGGAAAAAATACTCCAAAAAAGGTTCAAAATTTTAAATTATTTACTCAATTTGTGACCAAATTAAATGTAAACCCACTACCTTTGTCTTTGGGAAGACTACTCAAATATTTATCATCTGAATAATGAAACAATGAAAATGAGACTTGATTATTGAGAGAGTTACTGATTTATTTCTTTTTTCCTGTATGCTTCCAGAATTATATTTGAAAAAAACCATACCAGAACCCCAAAAACCAGAGTTGGGACAGAAAAGTAGTAGAATGTAAAATTACAAAAGAAGAAGGCTAATATTTTGTTCCATGTTTTTGTTTTCTGCCTCAGGAAATGTTCTGTGTATGAAGCACAGTTTACAAAAGAATAGAAAAAATATTGTTTCTTTGAAGACAGCAGACAACACAATTTTTGTAAATACAATATTTATAGGACCTTGCAATTAATTTACAAAAATTTTACATCAAAAATGTATGCTGATGATTTTACTCTTTAGGGACAACAATTGTCTCCTCAGTCATGTTTTCATACACTAAAGGCAATTATTGTTGCTTCTAGCTGTAATAAAAAAATAACCGAAACAGATAGAAGTATCTTGGTAGAAATTGAGCTGAAACTCCCACTGTGGAAATAATCAGAAAATTAAAAGCTCTGCAATCTTGCAAATAACATTGCAACTTAATATTATTGGAACATAACATTATTATCTCTTTTTATAGGGAAAACAAACATAAATATATTTTCAAACAACACTGATATTATGGTTTCACTCTTTCAGCT
>WEKX01011912.1:24212-55534 GCA_013390025.1 Pitta sordida
TTCACTCTTTCAGCTAACAGAGAAGGACAAAAATGGGGAAAAACAATAACTTCTTACAGTTGTATATCAAAACAACAACTGGAATTTGTGAAAAATTATCAACAGTGCCAGGAATATACTTCTGCTACTCTTAGGTCAGCGTCTTCATCTAACTCAGTATACGGAACACCAAAGAGGCATGGCTCATGTTGCCATCTGATACTCATGTTTGGTTCACTTACTCTCCTATTAGCTACTGTCAGTTGCACAATCTGAGGAGTACATTTGAAAACTCAAAACAAAGAAGGCACCAAATAATTTATGTATCCAACTTTGGTTTAGTGTTCATCGTCTCATTCCAGCCCCCCTGCCACAGGTAGGGATACCTTCCACCAGACTAAATTCCTCAACCCCCCATTCAGACTATCCTTGAATGCTTCCAGGAATGGGGCATCCATAGCTTCTCCAGGAAACTTGTGCTAGTGCCCCACCTCTCTTATAGGGAAGAATTTCCTTCTTATATCTAACCTAAATCTACTGTTATTCAGTTCAAAGCAATTTCCCTATGTCCTATCATTACATGTCCTTGTAAATCCTCTCACTAGCTAAAGATAATCTTGTAAGACTGGTGAGCTTCTGTCTATGGTTTATTTTCAAGTAATGAGTAACTTACACCACCAAAACTTTTCATCCTTAAGAGCGATCTACTTTTTGGGTTTATTTCCGCATTTACACGTAGTAAAATGCCTCATCAGCCACAATGGGCGGACTCCTGATCCCCTGGGTGTGTGAAAGAGAAAAGTCACAGAGGGTCTCCATATCTGCACCACCACCATGTTTAGTAATTGCTCAAAATACTATGAGTAAATTTCATCATCTTTATGATGGTTCCAAAAAACTAATTTGAGATTTGAGCCCAAAAGAAAAATCATACATGTTGTGGCCTTTGTTGCTGCAGTTAGTTCACGAGTTAATGCAGACTGGAGTCCATCCTACAAATGTATGATATATGTTGACATTTGTTTCACCTACATCCTTACGCAAAGAATGGTTTTAAAAGAAGTAAAAAATCTTCCTTTGACAAGCATACAAATTTTAGGAGCACATTTATGTGAAAAAGTCTGGAAAGAAATAGGAACCAAACTGAAGTTCTAGCTGACCATCAAATGAAAGTAATTTTGTTGTAGTGTTTCACGTATGATGTAGTAAAAGCACCTCCAGCTCTGCATGGAGTTTTTTCAAAGAATGATCCAAAAGTGTGGATGTTTCCATATGTGTATAATATCATTTGAGATCTCTCTAATTCAAAGAGACATATCATGTTTTTGTCTTTACCCAAGCACACATCTGCATACAAATAAACATCCATATGAAGACATGCACACATAAATACGTGCACACATTTTATTTTAGTTTTAGGGGGTATTCTAAAGGATTCTACTAAATCCAAATCAGGACAGTACCAAGGAAGGTAAGACAGTTGGGTATGATACTAAGCTACATCACTTAAAGCATTACTCCAAAGTGTTTAGGCTGTGTGGTGAGGCAAAGGCAGTCAGGTCATCTTAAGGAGTTGCCTTCATCAGATGGAATTTGTCAGCCTTCAGCTGAAACACAGTACCTGGCTGCATACATATTTTGCAGTTTCTGATGGCTAGATGTTTTTTTTTTGCTGGGAGAGAGAAGTGTGCCTTTGTGGTTATCTTAGCTTAGAGAGGTATAACTTCTAGCACAAGGGGGGGAATTTCTAACTTGTTAGTAATAATTTCCTAGAATCAGAATCATATAGAAATCACTCTTATGTTCATTACCTCTTTTTGAATTTTTTTTTTTGACTTTCAATAATATTTGAGGAGTTCTCTTATACAAGGAAAGTTTAAACAAAAATCAGCACTGTAAATCTATACCTCTTCTGGAGTGCAGGGATCTGGCTTTGACGAAAATATAAGAATGAAGGTGAAAGAAAATATGCAGATGGGGTGCTGCTGAGACACCAAGGACCGAGTGAGAAAATAGTAAATCAAGTGCAAGCAATGAATGACAAAAATACAATCCTGACATGTTTTTCTGGACATCAACTTTTTTTGAAGGATGTCCAAACCTTCTCCTTAAGCAAAGTCAGTTTGAGAAAATAAAAGACTACCTTCTATTCCACGTTTAATTTCCCAGTAACTGGCAATACCTACAAGCATCACTATCTAAAATCTGACAGCATCTAGCATCTAAATATGATAGATAAGAGCCTGGCAGACAGGCAGGGGACTCCCTCCCTCTGTTTATTCATGTGAAATTGGGAGGAGAGAAAAATCTCTACAGGATTTTTTCCAGCTCCACCCCTGTCAAAAGCTGAAACTAATGAGCTGGAAATAGGAAATGTGCAGAATAACTGACACTTCCCTATCTGAACTGCATTCCTTAAGAGTTGTTTTTTTATTACTAGATAAATGCTTTGACATGTGTATTTATGTGAAGTCTGAATGTGATTTAGATACCAACTACCTGCTGAGCTAAGATTTGCTTCGTACTTAAACCAATATGTTTATTGAAGGGATCTTTAAGTTTTAAACTGCCCTTGACTTCCAGCTTCACAAATGGGTAACCTTTGTATATGGAATGCATTGTGCACTCCATTTGTTATTAATATAAAGCAATATTTTCCCTTTGCTCTGCTCAATTCTTTTCTTTAGGAGTCCTTTTGCTGTAGCAGACTTATGTGAAAATGTGCATATACATGTTTGGAAGAGGATGGAAAAGGCTGACTCTCAGAGCTTCGGCTTAGAGATGATGTCCACCAATCTTGCTTTAATAGCAAACAAAGGGTCTTTGTTGCTCTTGCAGCGAAGTATTTTGAGAGGTACGACAAATCTTTTGTTCTGTGTTTCTGTGCATAGCACAATAAGGTTGGAAGTTGTGGATGTTGCTTTGATATAAAGAATAAATGGCAATGTCAGAGCACAGACAAAACAATTCATTATTTTTATTTTAAAAGGCCTCATAACTGAGTTCTGTACTTTCAGAGGTGAATTCCTTGACTCTTTACTCCTTGGTTATGCATGTTTAATGCAGGTATGGTTTTGCTCAACTGAAGCTCTTCCTCAAATCAGTGGGAAATTTGTGTAAAAATATACAGAATTTGACTCTAAATGCAAAACCTGTTTATTTTTACTGTGAAAAATAGAATACTATTTTCAGGTCTTCTGATCAGGAAATGCTTGGAAAGCAGCCAGCAGTTTGAAGGCATGGTCATGATTTGAAATTTCCAGCCAAAATCATGGCACCTTTTTCAAGAAAATTTTGAATATATTGTAATATTTGAAATATTGTAAATAAACCCATCAATATAGTGCGAGTTAATCTTTTCCAGAACATAGGCCTTTGAATGCAAATGTATACAGCAGGATATTTGGGTTCCTGTCAGCAACACCACTGACACATGTGCTCAAAGTCTTTCACTTAATGTATAGAGGAGGCCAGCAATCTGCAATGCAAAGTTTTGAAGGCAATTACTTTTTCTTTCTAATTTGAGCCCACATTCAATTAAGTGGAGCCGAATTGCTCACATCCTTTCAGCTGATTAGTCACAGTCTTAGGTTTTTGCTTTGTTTGTTTTTCTTCCTATATCCTACCTCACCCCCTCCCCCCCACCAAGGAATAATCAGTCCTTAGGCTCCCTAATGAACATAACCCAAACTGTCAAAACAAGTTTCTGGGTGTTAAGGTTTCAGGCAGCAAGCTCTAAGCACCAGATCCACAGCAAAACAGGTGCACCCTTTGGAAAACACACGGCATTTGGGTTTGGGATGCATTCTTGTGAGTGTACCATGCCACAACCTTGGGGTGATGGAAAGTTATTTGGCCGTGAGCAGGATCTTTGTGCTGAGGATACAACACCATTTGCAGCCCAGCTGAATCAGATTGAAAAGGAATTGTCAAGTGCTGTATGTGCCATAATTAACCTTTTTCATGTTTCCTTCCCAACTTTTAACCAAGCTTCCTCTTATGTTATTATGCCTTAAAGCTCATAATGATATAAAGTCATGATGATGGAGCACTGACCTCTCCACATATCTTGGATCTGACCTGTAATATTTTGAATAGTGGAGAGCTGAACATTTGCTAATATTTTCATACTTTTGTGGGAAGTAAAAACCCCAAACCTCTTCTGTCTTGTCTGTTACATATTTCCATAACAGTGACCATTAAATGATATTTCTTGGGGTGGGCGTGGGCTTCCAGGTCTCAGTTTTTAATATAATGGTTATTATAATAATTCCTTGAAACTGCTCCCCTATGGTGCCATAACGAAAAGTAACCGAAAAGGGCTGCAAATGCAACTCATGAGTGAAGGATTATTTTAAAGTATTCGTCTCCTTGTGATAGGTTCAAATATTTCGGAAAGGCAGGTCCTGCCTGACTAACTTGATCTCCTTTTATGATCCAGTGACTCGACTGGTTGATGACAAAAAGGCTGTGGATGTTGTGTACTTGGACCTTAGCAAAGCCTTTGACACGGTTTCACACAATAAGCTTCAGGAGAAACTTGTGAAACTTGGGCTGGAAAGGAGCACCTTACGCTGGGTTACAAACTGGTTAGAAGGGCGGGCTCAGAGGGTGGTGGTGAATGGTGCAACATCAGACTGGCGGCCAGTCACCAGTGGAGTCCCACAGGGGTCAGTGCTGGGCCCAGTACTGTTCAACATCTTTATCGATGACATGGACGAGGGAATTGAGTCCATCATCAGCAAGTTTGCGGATGATACTAAGCTGGGGGCAAATGTTGAACAGCCGGAGGGTAGGAAGGCCCTCCAGAGGGACCTTGACAGGCTGGAGAGATGGGCAGGCTCCAACAGTATGAGGTTTAACAAGACTAAGTGCCGGGTTCTTCACTTCGGCCATAACAACCCCATGCACCGCTATCGGCTGGGGGAGGAGTGGCTCGAGACTAGTGAAGTGGAGAGAGACTTGGGTGTACTGATTGATAGGAAACTCAACATGAGCCAGCAGTGTGCCCAGGTGGCTAAGAAGGCCAATGGCATCCTGGCCTGCATCAGGAACAGTGTGGTCAGTAGGTCCAGGGAGGTTGTCCTTCCCCTGTACACAGCGCTGGTCAGACCTCATCTTGAGTACTGTGTGCAGTTCTGGGCTCCCCAGTTCAAGAGGGATGTTGAGCTGCTTGAGAGGGTCCAGAGAAGGGCAACGAGGATGGTGAATGGACTGGAGGGTAGGCCCTATGAGGAGCGACTACAGGAACTGGGACTGTTCAGTTTGGAGAAGAGGAGGCTCAGAGGGGACCTCATTGCTGTTTACAACTACCTGCGGGGAGGTTGCAGCCAGGTGGGTGTGGACCTCTTCTTCCAGGCTGACGAAACCAGAACGAGAGGGCACGGCCTCAAGCTACGCCAGGGGAGGTTCAATCTTAACATTAGGAAGCGGTTTTTCACAGAGAGAGTAATCGCATATTGGAATGGGCTGCCCAGAGAGGTGGTGGAGTCACCATCCCTGGAGGTGTTTAAGAGAAGACTGGACGAGGAGCTTAGTGACATGGTCTAGCAGGGAGGTGTAGGGCTGGATGACGTTGGGCCCCTTCCGGCTCGGAGTGGCCTGCTAGACTGTGAGGGATCCAGGTTGGTGTTATGCTCTGCGATGTGCTCTCGGTCTCCTTACGGGTGTTAGATGGTGAGTTGGACTAGATGATCCTTGTGGGTCCCTTCCAACTCATAACATTCTGTGATTCTGTGATTTGTATAACAGAATGTGTTGCCCTGTCAAAACATATAAACTATAAACTTAGCTATAAAAGCATCCCTGAATAAGAGTCCTTAAGCTTTTTGTAGTGAGTCCATTAGAACATCACTATATTGAGCAGGACATTAGTAAGAGATACTCATTGTGAAGCACATATTTCACAGGTGTCTGAATCCATAATCTAATTAAAAAGATTATTTGTAAGGATGTCATATAGAGGGATTAAAATGTAGGATGAGAGGGGAGTCAGTTTTAGGCTTTTTCTTAAATTTTTTAAAGGAAAAAAGACAACCTACATGACATGGCAAGGTCCTTAAGCACATTCATCTTTGTAAGTAATTGCTTTCAGTGAAAAAAACACACATTTGGAGTAAGCTGAACTTCCTCACTGAATTGGACTAGAAAGCTCAGTTTAAAAACTCTGTTTCTGCACAAAGATAATATCATAAAAAAGTAATTCAAACTGAATAGAAATGTTAATTTGTCTGTTTTGGGTTTTAGTGTTGTTTATAATGCAATAGTTTATAATATCTGACTAACAAATCGGCATTTATCATTATAGTCTTAAAATTCACACAAACTTTTTCCAAAGCCATTGCTGCTGTTCAATAATAAATCCTATTATTTTTGTAACTATTCCATTCTCCTAAGCCCTTTCTTTAAGGCCAGTTCAGAAAATCACTGCTGTAATCACCTCACTTCACTTCTAAAATTCCTTCCCTGACTCTTTTCACCACTACATCAAATAAAACTACTAGTTCCTTTTCTGAGCTTGAGCGCACACTGAACTCCACATATGTGAGTAATCACACACATAGGGCCATTCACATCCACATGGTTTTGCATGTCTGGGGTGTCAGCTATTCATTAGCTCCTGACCTCATTCATGGCTTACCCTGAACTATTTCCTTTTGGTTCCTTGTGTTCAGGCTGTCCACCCAGAATTAGCTGGGAAAAGAAGTACTGTTATAAAATCCTTTATTTGAATCCACTCCTAACATGATCTGTGTATGAAACTGCCAGTTAATAATGTCTAAATAAGTGGCCAGGAGGAATTCAGGGATGAGGTCTTAGCTCCACTTAATTTATCAGGGTATCCACATCACGGTCACAAATATTTTCTTCTTGATCTGATTGTCTTGTGCATGTGTGTTTTAATTTCTGCACCCTCCGCCAGCCCTCCAGTATTGCTGCTTTTCTTTTTAATTGTTTTACACCTACTTCTTATATTTAGATACATTCAGCATGGCTGAAACTGACTGTATTTCATGTCTTCCCCTTTCTGTGATGGAATTAATCATAAATAGCTATTTCAGAGAATATTTTCTCTAAGAAATGCACGTCAAAGGATAACTTTGTGGCTTTTGATAAAGGGACATTGCTGTGAACTGTAAAGTCTTCACGAAATCAGGAGGGCTGACAGCAAAGTCCTTTGTTTTATTGCACATATCTAAGACCACATAACTGATATATGGCTGGTTTCGCATATGGCTTGTCTTTCTTGCCAAGTCTACTGGAAGACAAAAAGACTGATCCAAGAGTTATTTTTTGCATGTGCTTGGAAGTCCTGATTGCAGAATCCTCCTACAGTAGGGGGACACTATTTCAGTATCAGTTTTATTGCATTATACAGATAACTACATCTTTAACCCTATATATTGCAGCTGACTTTAAAACAGTCAGAATACTGAAAGAGAAAAAAAAAGCTGAGTGAAACAGTTAAAAATACGTATTCTGTTTTTAATGTTACATTAAACTTCCATTCACTAAAAGGGAACAGCCTACAGTCCCCAAAGGGCAGTTAAAAATGACAACTTAGTTTGATAATATAGTGATCCCCCGTTACTTGCGGGCTGTTAAGTCTGGTCCTCTTCACGCGAGTCGTGGAATCTGCAGATAGTAAACCCACTACATAGTCAAGTATGCCACACCCATAGCCATGCCCGCTCCCCTCATAAGTTCTGGAGGACGGTCCTGAGGGCGCGGCTCCCTCTGTAGTGCCTCATTAAAGTGGAGGAAATGGCTTTTGCCACATCCCAACTTCAGGAAGGGAGCTTTTCCGAGCACAGAACCAGCACAGCTTGTAGCCGGGAAGCCCCCCGCCCCGAAAAACTGACCGGGAACCCAGCCTTCTGCCACTGTCCTTTCCCTGCTGTGTCTCTGCTAGTTTTTTTTTATCAAGGTTTTTATTGGGGTTTCTGGTTGCTGGTGTGTGTCTCTTGTATTCAAACACAGCGGAGGTGGCACGCCTCTCCAGAGCAAGACTCTGGGGTAGGAATGAGTTCTGTGCTCGCCAGAGCAGCGTCATGGGTATCCATGTGCGAAGGGAGCAACAGCTGAACAGTCTGGGACAGTCCCTGCTGTTCAAAGGGGCTGCTTTGGGGTTTCTTTTTCCGGGAATGTAACAGCTCTGAGCAAAGCTTTCTGGCAGGAGTGCGTGCGAGCAGCCAGGGCTGATCTGGGGCGCAGAGCCAAGGCAGTGGCAGAGGTTCGTTCCCGGTTCGCCATCTCGCAGCTCAGCCGCGTTCGCAGATGTGAGGGCTACAGGTGCCTTCATGACGGTCATGCCCCTGGCAGTGCTGGTGGCTGTGACGTGCCCTTTAAGCTGTAACAGCAGAAGGGAGGGCAGGAGACGAAACAGTTTGGCATTGGAGTGAAGCTGACCATCGCTGCTTCTCACCAGCTCACTGCCGCCTGCCCCATCCCTGGCGGGAGGGCAGTCGGGGTCCGCCTCCCTGGCTCCCGCTGGGGCTGTGCATAGACCAGCGGCAGCTGCGCAAGGTGAAAGAGCTGGTGGCTCTTTCTTTTTTGGTGGTGGTTTAATCAGGATTACTGGTTGATGTTCTCTCTCTTGTGTTCAAACATCGTGGAGGCAGCATGCCGCTCCAGAGCAGACTCTGCAGTAGGCTTGCCACTGTCAAAGGGGTTGCACGCAACCACTGCTCGGGGGAGAGCGCTGTGATGAAAGCACGGCTGCAACGCACGTGCTGCTGGTATCTTTGGGACCAGTGTTTTGCTTACGTTTTCTTTTTCCGGGACTGCAATAGTCCTGAGCGAAGCTTTCAACTTTCTGGCAGGGGTGGTGGCAGTGTGAGGAGGCAGAGCTGAGCCAGGGCGTAGAGACAGTGCAGCTGCAGAGGTTCGCCCGCGGTTCACCGCCTAGCAGCTCAGCTGTGTTCGCAGATGAGAGCTGGCGCAGCCCTGCTCATCTCTGCACCGGCTGCTCCAGTCCACAGTTCTCCCCTTCCCTCTCTCACCCTCCCTTCACACGTTTGCCCCACACGTCCTAGAAGGGACCCCCCAGGCCTGTCCGGAACCGGCTGTTTCTGTGTTTATGACACGGCAGTAAACATCCACGTACAAAAAACCCACAGTACACATAGGTACTCTCCTGCCACCTGGAAGGAACTTTTTGTTTTGGGAAGTGAGGGGGGTGCTGGTGCCAGCAGAGGGATCGGACTCTGACGTCAGGAGTCTGAGTCTCTGGCATTGGGACACACCGGGCTGTGTCACCCATATAACTCTGGGGTGGATAGAGCTGAAATGCGCTGCTGAGTCACTGGCTCTTCTTCTGCCCATTTTGGGATTAAATCTCCCGTCTGCTGCCACCCTGAGGTCGGCACTGGTGGTGGAAACCGTCCCCTGCCATCCCCAGGTTTGCAGCCGTGCCACACCACCGTGCCCGGGGGTGCCAACATGGCGCCGGTTCCTTTGTGCCAGCAGCGTGGCAGCGCTTCTGGCTTCACAGAGTTGGGACTGGCTCCCCTTTGTCCTAAACAGTGAGAAAGAAGTATGTACAGCATGTCTGGTGGGCGGTGATGGCGGGGGGGACCAATTATATATTCATAACCTCATTATATATTCATGAGCTGACGGGTTTGCGATACATTCTGTGCACGTGCCGAGGTTGCACAACTCGCTAAAATATGACCCGCAAGTATTCGGTTCCCACAAATTATGGACTGCAACTATGCGAAGGATCACTGTNGCAACCACTGCTCGGGGGAGAGCGCTGTGATGAAAGCACGGCTGCAACGCACGTGCTGCTGGTATCTTTGGGACCAGTGTTTTGCTTACGTTTTCTTTTTCCGGGACTGCAATAGTCCTGAGCGAAGCTTTCAACTTTCTGGCAGGGGTGGTGGCAGTGTGAGGAGGCAGAGCTGAGCCAGGGCGTAGAGACAGTGCAGCTGCAGAGGTTCGCCCGCGGTTCACCGCCTAGCAGCTCAGCTGTGTTCGCAGATGAGAGCTGGCGCAGCCCTGCTCATCTCTGCACCGGCTGCTCCAGTCCACAGTTCTCCCCTTCCCTCTCTCACCCTCCCTCCACACGTTTGCCCCACACGTCCTAGAAGGGACCCCCCAGGCCTGTCCGGAACCGGCTGTTTCTGTGTTTATGACACGGCAGTAAACATCCACGTACAAAAAAACCACAGTACACATAGGTACTCTCCTGCCACCTGGAAGGAACTTTTTGTTTTGGGAAGTGAGGGGGGTGCTGGTGCCAGCAGAGGGATCGGACTCTGACGTCAGGAGTCTGAGTCTCTGGCATTGGGACACACCGGGCTGTGTCACCCATATAACTCTGGGGTGGATAGAGCTGAAATGCGCTGCTGAGTCACTGGCTCTTCTTCTGCCCATTTTGGGATTAAATCTCCCGTCTGCTGCCACCCTGAGGTCGGCACTGGTGGTGGAAACCGTCCCCTGCCATCCCCAGGTTTGCAGCCGTGCCACACCACCGTGCCCGGGGGTGCCAACATGGCGCCGGTTCCTTTGTGCCAGCAGCGTGGCAGCGCTTCTGGCTTCACAGAGTTGGGACTGGCTCCCCTTTGTCCTAAACAGTGAGAAAGAAGTATGTACAGCATGTCTGGTGGGCGGTGATGGCGGGGGGGACCAATTATATATTCATAACCTCATTATATATTCATGAGCTGACGGGTTTGCGATACATTCTGTGCACGTGCCGAGGTTGCACAACTCGCTAAAATATGACCCGCAAGTATTCGGTTCCCACAAATTATGGACTGCAACTATGCGAAGGATCACTGTATTCTCTTTAAACTGCATGTGTTACAATCTTTTGTGCTGTGCATTCCCCCTTGATCTTGTGAACGCACATTCTGGGTCAGCCCAGTAGTGAAATACCAGGCAATGAGGAAGATCTGATGGACATTAATTCCTACTGGCAGCTCACGTTCTGAGTATGGGAAGACTGCTTCCATTGTTCTAGGAAGAGCTTCTCTATATTATCTGCAGTGCAATAGCTGTTAACTGCTTCTCCACATCTGTATTCATGATGACAACATGGGAAACAAAGCATGGTTTTTTCCTTCTGATTTTTGTTAGTTTTGTTTTCATTTTTGTTTTACTGAACCTTCGCTGTTGAGTGAGTTTTGTTAATATAATCTTGGTAGCAATTGCTCTGAGGCTGTCATGCCAAAATGTGAAGTGTGAGAAAGAAAAAGAAAGCTCTGTGTGCCAACAAATAACACAGAAACATAATAAAAAAAAAAGGAGAAAAAAGAAAAAATCCAAGTAATAATAACTAATTTCATACGGTCAGAGTCCAAAGCAGAGTTTGATGCCTTTGCATCGTTTTGTCTTACTTCTGTATGAATATGAGACAGGCTGAGGAAGACTTGAATAGATTTCTCAAAAGTTTTCCTTAGACTGGTGGAAATTTCACAGGTGTGGGTTTGTTAGCCAGGCTTTTGAGTAATTTAACAACCTAGATATGTCCAGTGTTCTTAAAACGGTGTGCACTCTTCTTAGGGCCCATCTCGTGCAATGGCTGTCGAGACTAATCCACACAATATCCATTTCTCTTCTCCATTCACTGATGAAAGAGTGAGATTTCTCTTACAACATAGAGGATTGCTTCTAGTTCCCAGAATCCCAGAACTCATCTACTCCAGTGACTGTAGTCCTGAAGAAAAGGCCACAGACACATTGCAGCTCTGACCAACTCATGGGGTTCCTTTGCTATTGTTTTTGTACTAGCACAGGATAAGAAAGCTCTTAGAAATGTATGACTATTGTGAAGTGCTTGCTTACCCATCCGAGGACTGACAACATCAAAACCCTCTATGACCATGTGTTTGAAGTCTCACATAATTTGAGTTTTTGCTTCCATAAACAGCGCTGTGCCACCAGCAAGACTCCTGCAGTGTAACCCAGAGACTTTTTTCTCATGACAGGTACAAAAGGTCAAAATATCAGTAGCAAAACTGGAAGCAGAAGTCCAGGGATCAAAATTCCTTTCATCAAATTAAAGCACAGAATTCTAAAAGAAAATAGGGATTTATTTTATTCTCTTTAATAGAATAAATTACAAGAGGCAGGAGACTCACATAGCAGAAGAAGTGGAGAGATAGTGAAGCTGACACTAATCACTGCAACGTATGAACAGGGCAACAGGAAACACAGAAGACACTTAATGTCAATTACTGTGGAAGAAGAAAACTACAACCACTCTTGAAGAGGAGGATGTACAGTTATTCATGGTAACTGCTGTGGGAATTGTTAATATGTGTAGCTTGCTGAGACAAGAGCGAACCATCTTGTTGGCACCTTTTCTGTCAGGGAAGGCAAAAGAAGCCAATATAAAATGGATTAAGGATACTTAGAATACAAAAAACCCCCAAAACCAACAACAAACACAAAAGAGCACACAATGAGTTTTTGTAATAAATACACAGAAACAATAATTCAGACAGATTAATTGAAATTTCTCATTTAAAGATAGGTGTCTTGGTGGAAAGGACAAAAGGCCAGAGATTCTTGATTGAGCAGAACAACAGACAGAAAAGTCAGCAAAGTGCTCCATCAGACAGGATACCTGGATCTCTACTGTCACCTCCTCATCTTGGGGAAAGAGTTAATAACTTCCTTTCCAGCATTTAATTGAAAACAGCTGTATCCAGAAGACATCCTGTATATTGGCTGTTTAGGAAAGACAGAACACCTTCCTGGAATTAACTTGTACATGATTTATTACTTATTCTTATTTCTACAGAATCAGATTCAGAGTTTTCTTGGCAAAAGTAGGGATGGGACATATACTAAAATAAGGCTTTTGGGATAGAGGGGAAAAGGTTTTGTACAGAAAAAAACCCCACAAATAATTCCTTATTACCTCACCTGAAAAGATTTGTGCAAAGAGCTGTCGTTAAAGAAGACTGTTGGCTAGTACTAATTATGATCTTAAAGGAATTTTGGTTTGATCCCATCTTCCACTCATTCCCCCTCCTCATGATTGCATTTTTGGAAGATGATGGTTATTTCATTTTATTAGACTTGGAATAAATAAACTGATATTGCATCATCGTTTCTTTTTTACCCCCCTTTTTAATTTGAACGCCTTATAAAGTATTACATGTTATAGTTCATTAGGTTCTCATTGATTGGACACTTATTAGCTTCCCAAGCCTGTTCCATTGTTCTGCTGCTGTGCTTTCACCATTTGGTATTCAGCACTCTGCATAATGAATAAATTACAGTTGAGAGAACGGACGTCACCATATGGGGGCAATTTGTACTTTGACAGAAGGACGGAGCTCCTGGACTGGTCCTAAAGGGAAGCTCTGCAATCTTCGAAAATCCCTCTAATTTTTCCAATTATTTACTTTCAAAGGCCTTTTCCATCCCCAGTGTATGCAGATAGGATCTTTGAATAGCAGCAAGCTGGGGATCAGGCATAAAAGTTCTAATTTTAATTGCAGACCTTCTTAGATGCAGATGAGACAGTATATACACTGATTAACACCTTCATGGCTAAGGGTACTTGTAGGGACTATGGCCTCTTAGAAACCCGTAATTATGTAGGCTATATTCAACCTTGGGTAGTTCGTATTCCTTGCATACTGTCAGTGAGTTCAAAAAATAAATTTTGGAAAGCTAAATTTAACATGGGTACTGACATGTAGCTGCTATCTGGTCACAGAGTCACATATTTTTTCACTTGAGAAAAGAATAATATAATCTTTAAAATCATTGATTTATATTGTTCTTATTATAATACAAATACGTACTCCATTCCATATAGTTATATGGTGAAATCCTTTCTATAGATAAAAATCCCTGTCTTCAACCAAGCAGACAAAAAACTATGGTCAAGATTGGAATTCATAGCCTAGTCCTAGGAAAAGTCACACACAGTGAGTCTAAGCAGGCATCTTGCTTTCATTTGCCTTTCACTAACTTTACTGGGGTCCTTGAAGCTGCCTATTCACTCCTGATTAGACATATTTGAGTTCTAAATCACTCCATTTAGAAAGGGGATTTAGCAAGATTTTAAGTAAAGTATTTCTCATAGTAATTTCTGTATTTTTTTAAAATATTTTTTCTTACTCAAAGTGTCTTCATTTTGTGTAGTTCCGACACTGTCTTTCTAGTTAACATACTGGGGATAAAAATAGTGAGCTAAAATATCTGAGCCACTACATATTGAGCAAGTTTTCACACCAACTACTTCATGACATCAGAGATATATATTCTAGAGGAAAGTCTCGTTTACCTTTAGGATGATCTCATCTTTTAAACTAATGTACTCGATATGCTAAAGATAGTCTTCTTCTTTTCTTCGCATTTTCTTCCAGCTTGGAAGTTGGTCCCAGCTTCTCACTTGGTGGTATCCCAGACGGTCTCACATGCAGTCACCCTTACCTCCTGTGATGACAAGCCAGGCTCTTTTCTGAATGCAAAACTGGTAAAATTTAAACTCCAGACTTTGCTTTAGGTTGACATCTAAGCTAATTTCATCTATGGAGTCTCAACACATAAGGAGAAAATGTCTCTGAAAAGTGAAGTCACCCATCTAACCTTTAAGTTCCTTGAAACTTATTCAGATCCAAGGGAGAATACTTGTACAACAGACTTATTTCTTTCTCCCCTTACCACTACCTAGACCACCACCAACAAGAAATTGGCAAAGTAAGTACGTTGGAGCAATTGCTTTAGCTCTTCATATAAAAAAGAAGAAATTCACAGAAATCAAGAATTGAAGCATTTAATTGCCATATTTTAAACATGGGATAATCCAGATTGACCCCAAGTGTTAATACCACTGGAGCATGATCAGAGAGAGCAAAGCAAGTAACACATATTCATATCCTTAAGCTCTGGATTTAATCCACTGCATAGTAAAAGAGAATCTATTCAAGATTGACATAAATGACAGCAGGGGAGAAAAGGAATACATACTTCCAGCCAGACTGGCCACTCTCCAGGCATTTAGTAGCTGATGTTCTGGGGCTAATACCTTATTTACTATCCTTTGGTTATTGGCAAACACTGATGGTTATTTGTATTTCACAATTCTCACTGAATTTTCTTCCCAGGTAAACAATAAGCTTTAAAAAGCCGAAAAGACACAGAGGAAAATACGGGAGGCATGGAGTCCTATAGGAGTATTCTGAATCCAAATTCATTGTCAGATACCTTCCAAAGACCTCCCTTTTGCTGGCTCATGCAATTAAGGCCTGGCTCTATAGTTTAACAACCTCTCTAAATACTATGGGTACTGAAGTTACAGTCTGTAATAGAGCAGGGAATCTATATTGGAGGCTGTAGGCAGACACTGAGAAGTTGTTCATCAGCCTTTTGGTCAGAAACAAAGAGTAATGACCAGCACCCAGAGGACTCCATGCATCGCTATCGACTGGGGGATGAGTGGCTGGAGAGTGGTGAAATGGAGAGGGATTTAGGAGTAATGATTGACAGAAAACTCAATATGAGCCAGCAGGGTGCCCAGGTGGCTAAGAAAGCCAATGGCATCCTGGCCTGTATTAGGAACAGTCAGTCAGACTAGGGAAGTTATCCTTCCCCTGTATTCGGCACTGGTCAGACCACATCTTGAGTACTGTGTGCAGTTCTGGTCTCCCCAGTTTAAGAAGGATGTTGAGCTGCTTGAGAGGGTCCAGAGAAGGGCGACAAGGCTGGTGAAAGGACTGGAGGACAAGCCCTATGGGGAGCGGTTCAAGGAACTGGGGTTGTTCAGCCTGGAGAAGAGGAGGCTCAGAGGCGACCTAATTCCTGTTTACAGCTACCTGTAAGATGCCGCCAGATGGGTGAGGATCTCTTCTCTCAGGCTGACAACACCAGAACGAGAGGACATGGCCTTAAGCTACGCCGGGGAAGTTTAGACTGAATGTTAGGAAGAGGTTTTTCACAGAGAGAGTGATCTCTCTTTGGAATGGTCTGCCCAGGGAGGTGGTGGAGTCACCATCTCTGGAGATGGTTAAGAGAAGCCTTGATGAGGAGCTCAGTGACATGGTCTAGTAGGTGGGGAGTTGGACTAGATGATCCTGAGGGTTCCCTCCAACTCGGAATAACCTGTGAACCTGTGAATCTGTGAACACAACTGCCATTCCCTTGGAAGTTTTCAAGAATTTTACCCACTTTTAGAACTGCTTATTTAATTTTTTAGGTTAAGTTAAAGAAACTATAAATGCTCCCTTTCTATTTTTAAAATACCAAAAATAAGACTGATTGAATCTATTTGACTTCTTTTTTAACTTTGTAGCCATTTTAGTTAAAAATAGTGGGAAACTGGAGGATTCTGTGTTCTCTATAAAATATCATTTAAGGAAAAGAGACCTTACTGATTTTGTGTGATTCTGTGTGTGATTCTGTATATGGATACATTGTTTGTAACTTTTTAGAGATCTGTTTCTAATAATGTGAATTGTTCCTTTACATTCTTTACCTGTCTCTGTGGAGTTCAAAGCTTTCCTGAGCCTTATTTACTGGGGGCAAGAGAAATGTAAGCCCTGCAGCTGTTGGCTTTTGTACTCATAGAGCAAAGGTTTTATCCGAAGTGTAAGTCTTGTGCAGTGAGTTGAGGTGATAAAATATGGAGATGCACTATTGTCTCATTTCTGGGTACCTCATAGCAGGTATCGGTATAAAGTTACCAAAAGAATAAGCTGGGCTAATGTGATTTATACAAGTGGAGATCAGAGGGTGTGAATTGCAAAGGCGTTCTGAATAAATTAAAAGATGAAGTATAAGAACTGAATTTGGGACGCAGGTCGCCCACATTGAACAGGTCTCCCCCATACAGCCTTGTATCACACTCTAAGAATCCTATGTGCTATCTATATTAATATAGTCTTTACTGGAAAGATAGAAATTTAAAATTAAATTATTATCTCTTCTCTCTTATATTCAGAAATAATGGTAAGAAAAACTAAAACTTTGATTTGAAGAAAATCAGTCAGGACTCAAGGCAATTGTTTGCACGCTAAAGAAAAGTTTATTTTTGGCCTAAGAGCCAGGGGAAAGAGGCAGCAGTGCCCCGTGCCAGGTGCCAAAAGAGGACTGCCCCAAGTTGTCACCCCTTCTTAACCCCTTGTCTCATCCATATGCAAATTGCCTCATGAATATTCATTTTTACAGCATTATGTCATTTGCTATGGATCCTTCAACCAATTGGCGCCCATGTTGTTAATTCCTTTCCCCTTGATTTTGCTAACTTTCGATTTTGTTTACCTTCAGAGGGCACAGAACTGGTCTTTCAACCTTTAATATTCAGCCTTAGCTCTCAGGCCCTCTGAAGGATTCTAAAATTTACCAATCTTTCTAAAATTCCCTAGAAATTTACTAAATTTCCACTAATCCAATAAAATTCCTAAATTTCTATGCTATACACTTCTATACACTAAATTTATAATTTCCTAAATCTTCAAATCACCTTGTTTCAGATTCTTTCAGTTGCTTGATGCAGAAGCAGTTCTTACTAACACTGGGTATTGATTAAAAAGAAAATTACAGATTTTTAAAAGATTTGTCAACAACAGAAATATCTAATTGCTTGGGAATTTTATCTAAATGTCTTCAGATTCTTGAGTTCTTTTATCTTAATATTACGCTTCATTTATATAGTCTTGTAGATATTGATTATTTATCAGTCACAGTTCTCTCGGTTACCAAGAACACTACTAAGAACAACATAAGACAGTGCTTAAAATGACCACACTCCCACACCACAACTGTCTTTAGAGAGTATTTTATATTTCAAATCAAACAGAAAAGTAATACTAAGCTTTCCATTTCTTTTTCTCTCCACAAATGGTTGATATCACCCCTTCCTGCCATAAGGAATACCTGGGAGTAATAGAAAAACATCTGAAGAACACCACAGTCATTGGTCACAGCCAGCACGGCTTCATGAGGAAAGTCCTGCGCGTCAAACATAATTTCCTTTTATGACAAAGTAACCCAACTAGTTGATCAAAGGAAGCCAGTTGATATGATCTTTTTTCTTATTTTAGTGGAGGTTTTGATACTGTCTCTCCTTTTTGGACAAGCCCTATGGGGGGCGGCTAGGGGAACTGTGGTTGTTCAGCCCGGAGAAGAGGAGGCTCAGAGGTGACCTAATTGCTGTTTACAACTACCTGAGGGGAGGTTGCTGCCAGGTGGGTGTGGATCTCTTCTCTCAGGCAGATGACACCAAAATGAGAGGGCATGGCCTTAAGCTATGCCAGGAGAGGTTTAAACTGAATGTTAGGAAGAGGTTTTTCACAGAGAGAGTGATCGCTCATTGGAAGGGTCTGCCCAGGGAGGTGGTGGAGTCGCCATCCCTGGAGGTGTTTAAGAGAAGACTTGATGAGGAGCTCAGTGACATGGTCTGGTAGGTGGGGAGTTGGACTGGATGGTCCTGTGGGTAGTGCCATGGTTTAGACAATGGGTTGGTGTTGGGTTACAGGTTGGACTTGATGATTTCCAAGGTCTCTTCCAACCTTGCTAACACTGTGATACTGTGATACTGTGAAAAGGTCCAGCACATAGCTGGATATACACATCATGGGGTAGGTGAGCAATTGGCTCATGGGTCAGGTACAAAGAGTTATAGTGGAAATGGTAAGACCAGACTGGCAACCTGTCACTACTGGGGTTTTACAGGGCTCCATCTTAGGCCCTGGGCTCTTCAACATCTTCATAAATAACTTGGACACAAGTCTCAAAGGTACACTAAGTTTTCAAAAAGAACTGAGAGGTGTTATTGACTCCCTCAAAGGCGGGGAAGCCCTGCAGAGAGGCTTCTGCAGCTGGGATGGGGCAATTCCAAATGTATGTACAGTCCGGGAAACAAGATGCTGGAAAGCAGTTCCATGGAAAGGGACCTGGTGGTCCTGGTTGATGGCAAGTTGAAAATGAGTCAGCAGTGCCCTGGCATCCAGGAGGGTCAACTGTGTCTTGGGCGGCATCAGGCAAAGCATCACCAGCTGGTTGAGGGAGGGGGTTGTCCTGGTCTGCTCTGCACCCGTGTGGCCTCACATTGAATATTGTGTGCAGTTTTGGTCACCACAATATAAAAAAGATATTAAGCTATTAGAGAGCATCCAAAGAATGACCATGGGCATGGTGAAGGGTCTGGAGAGGAAACTGTATGAGGAGCAGCTTAGGTCAATTGGTTTGTTCATCCTGGTGAAGAAGAGACTGAGGGGAAACCTCATTTAGGTCTTCAACATCCTCACAAGGGGAAATGGTGAGGCAGACACTGATCTCTTCACTCTTGTGAGCACTGACTTGAGGAAATGGCATGAAGCTCTGTCAGGGGAGGCTTAATTTAGATACCAGGAAAATGTTTTTCATGCTGACAGTGGTTGAACATTTAACAAATTCCCCAGAAAAGCAGTCACAGCACCAATCCTGACAGAGTTGAGGAAGTATTTGGACAATGCTCTCAGGCACATGGGATGATTCTTGGTGACATTCTGTGCACATCCAGAAGTTGGACTTTGATAATCCTACTGGATCCCTTCCAACTCCAAATATTATATGATTCTATGAAGTGTTTCTATAGAACAGGTTCGACCAACACAGAAATGAATATTTCTTTTAAAGAAATGCAACTCTAAGGTTATTGTGACAGGACTATCTCTTCTGAACATGCTTTACTGTACAGAGGAGCAGTGTCTGCTAGTAAAACATTCTTTGTCATATCAATTCTTTAAGATCATCTTAATCTGTGTCTGGACAGGTGGACTAAAATACATTATCTTTGCAACTAGTGACATTTAATATTAGAGGTTGGTTTAATCCACAAAGTTCAAAACCAAAGTTTCCCCAAATGTTGAAATGTTAAGATTGGGAGACTTATTTCAATCTAACATTTAAGGGTTTAGACAACTGGCATAATTTCACCCAGCTGAAACTTCATGTTATGTCTTTAGTAAGAATAAAACCTCCATTATCATGTGATGTGTTTTGATAATACATTGTGTATTAGGGTATATAGACAATCATATATACTCGTTCTTAAAATGGAGACCATTTTGGGGAATCTAAAAGCTGCTTGACCCAAGAAACATGTCTTGTCATGAAGCAAAATCCGCATCATGTGTTAAGCCAGGTGCCAACTGTAGCATTTTAAGAGGTCATGTTACAGTAAAAGTATCAGTATTTACTGCAATACAGCATATCCTGGGCAAGATAGTAATTAAACTAACAGACTTTCCAGTTTTACCAAAATCAAATATAGGATCTAATCTGCAAATTATGAGTAAATTCTTAATTATGACATGACTATGAATGCTAAATATAAATGACAGACATGCAGAGGTTTCCACTGAGGATCCATACTTTTAGCTTCACTTGGTACTATAAACTCAGATCAAACTAGACAATGAAAAATGTGACCTACTCTGCTGAAGCAGCCCATTTCTTCTCTTACAGATTATGTAGTATTTTATCAAAGATTGTTATAAATTCAAGCATTGCTCCAAGACAGAGACCTGACTTTGTCAAAGACTGGATTGCATTAACTGAAGCCCTCACAAGTGCCTCTTCTGTAGCAAACTCTACATTTTAGGGTCAGGGGTGAACTCTTATTTGAGTAGGAGGAAAATTGTTAATGAAATTTTGCTCAGTGAGCTGTGTCATCCTTTATTCTTGCTGTGCTCCAGGCAGGTCCATCCTGTCAAATATCAGAAGGGGCTGGAAATGAGTGACACATGTCTTCAAGACCAGAAATGACAGTGACCTTCCAGCTCCTTTTTATAAAGAGTAGGAGTGTTGTACATAGCTCTTAAGACCAGAAATGAGCACTGGCATTTTAATAATGTTCTGTTTGGATCTTTGTTTCTTCTTATGGCAGTGGTTCAAACTCTATTCTTAAGTTTTCCTAGCACAAAGTCACAGCATTCCTTTCCAGGACACAAAATCAGATTTATGTTGGTCAGTGAGGGCAGGAGTTACCTCCATCACTTGGATTGCTACATG
Organism: Pitta sordida; assembly: GCA_013390025.1. NCBI lineage: Eukaryota > Metazoa > Chordata > Aves > Passeriformes > Pittidae > Pitta > Pitta sordida. The sequence continues at coordinate 45,156 of WEKX01011912.1, forward strand.
TGCTGCATACTTGATTGTATGCAGTGTTCTCATATCCTGAGAAAGGGAAAAATAAGTAATTGCTTATTACCACTGTGGTTGAGACCAGACAGCATCACAGTTTGGGGAACTTTTCCCCCTTCTCTTACAATTTTGTTTTTTTCTATGACAGTTTAATTTTTCAGTACTGCATCATTTGTGTATAATACAGTCCATATGGATATGATGAGACATTTAATGGAGGTTCCAGAATTGCAAATGACTAGAGATAGGAGAAAGAAGGTAAAATATAAGTCCTGATGATTTACATAGACAGAAGGACATAAGTGGTTGAGTCTTCCCCATCTTTAACCATGCAGGTCAGCATAGTTTACAAAACACCTGCAGAAGTTTAAGAAGACAGCAAGAAGAGTCCAGGAAGAAATCTCAGACTGAGCCTGATGCATAAAGACAAAGAATAATTGATATTGTAAAGTACAAAAAGCATGAAATGAGAATAAATGCTCCTGATCTGCAAGCCTTGCTTGAGCACAGGCATCAATTATTGATTTGATTAGCAGCCCCAGTCAGGTTAATAGAATCATAGAGTTGTTTTGGATGGAAGGGACTTAAAGATCATCTTATTCTCTCCTATCTGCCGTGGGCAGGGACACCTTCTGCTAGACCAGGTTGCTCAAAGCCGTATCCAACCTAGCCTTAAACACTTCAAGGGATGGAGCATCCACAACTTCTCTGGGCAATCTGTTCTTATGTCTGACCATTCTTTGAGTATAGAATTTCTTCCTTATATTTAGTCTTCACCTACCCCCTTTCAATTAAAGCCCTTCCTCCTCATCCTATCAGTACATACCCTGATAAAACATCCCTCTCTAGCTCTCCTGTACCCACTTTTAGATACTGGAAGGTGTTACAAAGTCTACCAAGAACTTTCTCTTCTCCAGAATGAACAAACCAAATTCTCTCAGCTTTTCCTCATAAGAGAGGTGCTCCAGCCCTCTAATAATCTTCATGGCTATTCTCTGGACTTGCTCCACAGGTCCATGTCCTTCACGTCATGAGGACTTCAGAGCTGGATGCAGTAGTCCATGTGAGGTCTCATCAGAGCAGAGTAAAGGGACAGAATCACCTCCCTCAACCTTCTGGCGAGGCTTCTTTTAATGTAGCCCAGGGCATGGTTGGCTTTCTGGGCTGCAAACATGTTGAGCTTCTTGTCAACCAAGTTATTTTATTTTTTCACTTGCATTTAGAACAGGTGCAGGCATCTCTGTTATGTGTGAACTTCACTGTAGTTACGCTTGCTCTGATTACATTAAAAATGAGGCCGTTGCAAGGAGGTGTGCATGGAGCTGTATATAGAGAGCTCCTAGAAGTTGAAACCCAGAACAGAAATTAACAACCAATCTGAGAAGCCACAAATGAAAGAATGAGCCAGTGAAGATAAAATTTCTGTGCCCATTTGTCTCATTATCGTACTTCTGGTGGCAGCTCTGAGTTCAGTTTACCAAACAGTTAAAGTTTTTTTTCCCTTGGCAATTCCTCTGGAGTGTTCCCTTAGTGTACAGCAGGGAGGAAGAGAATGCTGGAAACTCTCGGCTTTGCACTGGTGTCCATGTTGTTGTCAAGTGTATTCTGGACACACTGTGCTCTGATGTATCCTGTCTAGCAAGGCTAGAGACCACTAAAGAGTTCACCAAATCTCATCCTCTTGGAGAAAGAAAGAAACTCTTGTTCTAGTGTATTGAATGTTCAAGAAGGTGCTTGTCAGAGAAACTTCCATGAAGATTACACAGCAACTGCAAAACGACCATGACATTAGAACTAGTCAGCATGGATTTCGGAGAGGCACGTATTGCCTGACCAGCCCAATCTCCTTTTATGATCTGGTGACTCACCTGGTTGACGATAAAAAGGCCGTGGATGCTGTGTACTTCACAGAATCACAGAAAATTATGAGTTGGAAGGGACCCACAAGGATCATCTAGTCCAACTCACCATCTAATACCCGTACAGTGACCAAGAGCACATCCTAGAGCGTAATACCAACCTAGATGCCTCACAGTCTAGCAGGCCACTCCGAGCCGGAAGGGGCCCAGGGTCATCCAGCCCTACACCCCCCAGCTAGACCATGTCACTAAGCTCCTCGTCCAGTCTTCTCTTAAACACTTCCAGGGATGGCGACTCCACCACCTCCCTGGGCAGCCCATTCCAATATGCAATTACTCTCTCCGTGAAAAACCGCTTCCTAACGTTAAGATTAAACCTCCCCTGGCGTAGCTTGAGGCTGTGCCCTCTCGTTCTGGTGTCGTCAGCCTGGAAGAAGAGGTCTACNTACTGTGTGCAGTTCTGGGCTCCCCAGTTTAAGAAGGATGTTGAGCTGCTTGAGAGGGTCCAGAGAAGGACAGCAAGGATGGTGAAAGGACTGGAGAACAAGCCCTATGGGGAGCGGCTCCAGGAACTGGAGTTGTTTGGCCTGGAGAAGAGGAGGCTCAGAGGCGACCTAATTCCTGTTTACAGCTACCTGAGGGGAGGTTGCTGCCAGGTGGGTGAGGATCTCTTCTCTCAGGCTGGTGACACCAGAAAAAGAGGACATGGCCTGAAGCAATGCCAGGGGAAGTTTAGACTGAATGTGAGGAAGAGGTTTTTCACAGAGAGAGTGATTGCTCATTGGAAGGGTCTGCCCAGGGAGGTGGTGGAGTCGCCATCCCTAGAGGTGTTTAAGAGTAGGCTGGATGAGGCAATTAGTGCCATGGTTTAGACAATGGGTTGGTGTTGGGTACAGGTTAGACTCGATGATCTGCAAGGTCTCTTCCAACCTTGCTAATACTGTGATACCATGACTGTGACTATCCATGACTGTCTGCTGAACAGAAAAGGAGAAAGAGTAGGAGAGAGCAGCACCACAAGGAGGAGTGGTAAAGGGACATTAACAGGATTGATTATGTTTCAAAAAAAAGTTGTTTCAAAAAGATCTTTTGGAAATTTTTAATTTTAATAAGCTGATATTTGGGAAGAGTGAAATGCAAATTTAGACTTTCAAATGTAGATTTTATCCAAATAACATATTTATTAAATTATATTTAGGTTCTCTTGATTTGTTCTTTGGTATTTGGCAAGATTGTGAGAAGAAACTCAAGAAATGACTAGAGGGAAGTTGTAACATAAATAAAATATTAACCTAATTAAATTGCATCTTTGTAAGTCTTGCTAAACCTTGTGAGGTTCTACACTTGAGTGTAAAACAGATCCAAAATTCCATGGAAGTAATGGGTGCTAAGTTTCCCCAAAAATACATCATGTAATACATCAAACATATCTAGATGTTCTTTAGCAAGTATCAGAACCTAATCAACAGTGCATTAAATTTTATTTCAGTGAAAGGAGCTTGAACTGATTTTTTTAAACAGACTTTGCCTTTCTTATTTACTCTTTATATAATCAATATAAAGTGTAAGTATAAATGTAAGTTTTGAATTTAAAACTTGGTGTGTTCCTTAACCATGATGTGGTATTTCAGAGAGTTTACTTGCTCTGGTAGCACTACAGAACACAGATAACCCAATCAGCTGGGTTCTCATATATTTCCCTTGGCATGTCATTTTGCCTGAGTAGCACATGCTTTCACTTTCCAGAGGCACTGTACAAAGTTATAGTTGACGTCCTTGGAAGAAATCAGTGTTCGTTGCTTTAAGTTTTTGTGGAAAGCTGGCATTCTGTCATTTCAGCTCATCATATTATTATGCATGTAATAATGTGACATGCTTAACTGCTAGCTTCAAGCTGAACACTTAATGTGGGATACACCTACTATGTTTTCATTTCATATAGCTGCAATCAGACCCCAGAGCAGCTTACTCATCTGGAAAGATAAAGTCCATAGTATGCACATTTTAGACTTGAATAGATTTGTTTTAACACGTTCAGATTATATAAAAATGTGAATTATAGAAGCCCAGCCCACCTCGAGGTGGATTAAAAAAAGAGATTACTATAGATTTTCATGTACTATATGTGAGCTGGTGTGTTTGTCTGTGCTTGCATGTGTGTTTTTATGTAAAAGAGATGTAATCAATATGACCTTAATTATTGTAAAGTAAGTAATAGAGATAATTTTTGATTGTGAATACATGAGCCGTGTATATATCCTAAGGTGTCCTGAAATTACTACCTGTAGATATGCCAAGAGAATGCAAGAGTCTTTGAATGGAAAAAATTAAAACAAACCTTAAGCAAAATCTAGTTTTTTCACTCTCTTTTCCCCTTGCAATCAGCTTGCACTAAATTCCAAGTATGATCTGTAGTCTGCTGATCAGGAATTATTTAAAGCACATTGAAAAAAAACCATGTGTGTTTATCACATTAATATTTGCTATGTGGTGATAATGGAAAAATGACTCCTAAAGCATCCTCTTTCACAAGCTGGATTCTAGTGAACACACACTCCCATACTGAGCTTTCCAGATCTCAGGATCTGCTGCACTAAATCATTGAGAAACCATTGCAAAAGATCTAGGACTGGAACACAGCAAAAGGCATCCACGGGCACAGGTGTGTGTAGTCGTATAGTGATTCAAATTAATTTAGGGCTATTTAAATCAAAAGTTGATTCCTGTCTAGGTCTGTGTTTGCGGCTTGGATACATATCTGCAGCTGGTTATATTGCTTCATAGAGGAGTGCTATGAGAGAAGAATAAAGGCACCAAAATATTAGAAAACCCTGTAATACGAAACTAGAGACACGGTACAAATGTGTAGTTGTGGTCTTGCAGTAACCAGTGTTGTCTATCTAATATTGCCATGGTAATCACAGTCTATCAAAGACACACAGTCTCTTATGCTTAGTTTCTGTTCAAATAGACATTTCCAGGCTTGGCTAATTTCCTGAGCTGGGTGTAATGTTTTCTCCGGTCTCCTGCTCCTGTTTGGATGGGACTCTCAACTGCACATCTGCAGTGCATCCTCCCAGCCTCTTCTTTTATAGAAGCACTTTAGAGATTAAGATAATCATATCTACTCCTTCAGCAGAGGACTTTTCCTTATTAACACTGTCTTTTGCATTCAGATAATTGCTAATTGAGAGACTTAATTGCAAGATTTTAGTTGAGTCTTATAACCCAATAAAGGGTGACAGCAAAAAAGTACATATACCCACATTGACTCCATCCCAGGGCCCAGCTGAAATTGCCTTTCTTTTGATAGTGAGAAGATTCAAGAACAGCGAAAAAGTCTATGGTTCTTGTAGCCCTTCATGCTAATCATCCAAGAAAAAGGATTAAAATGCTATTGTACCACCTGTGTGGTCTTACACTGTTTGCATCTAGCTGAGGTTCTAAACATCGGTTTAAAAGTCTACCTAGGCAAAAGCAAGGTAGTGACTTAAAAAGTATCTATGAATTATAATCCCCTCATGTCTATTTCTTGAGTCAAATGTGATGCTTTATATACACCTCTGAGTTACTCCTTCCCCCCCACAATCATGTTTGACCTGATTAATCTACGTAGAACAGTAGAGTATTACTGGTATTTTTAAGTAAAATAGTCCAGTTCAACTTGAAAAAAAAAAATTATTTCTTTTTTAGAGAGAGATGTGTACTTTCTCCTCTCATTGAGTGAGAGCACCGAGATGGTGTGTGGGGGGTGGGTTTAGGGGTTTTTTTTAGCCTAATTGACTTGAATTGTACTCATCTATTGTAGGTTATGTGTTCTCATTGTAGAAGCTTTTTCCTGGTAAAATCATTCCCTTCACTAATGAGATCCATCCTGATATGACAGGAAGACAGCTCTTAAAACACCCACCGTTTTCTCCCATTCATTTGAATAGCAGCAAAGGGACAACTTTTAAAGTAATTTTTATCAGTGAGATTGGCTGAATCTCATTAATAAAGAAACGATTTTACTCAAAAGAGCCTTCACAGTTGAGCTATAACCCAGATTAGTGATATCTATCCTGATTATAACCTTATAAGACGTTGTACTTCTGCCATTCAAAGCATGCAGCAGTTCTGTGGAGACTATCGATTCAGTACAGGGTGTTTTAGAGGGACAAGTATGAAAATTGAAGAAGATGTCTGGTGGTGTTTTTTTTGTCATTCCAATATATCTTGAGCACAGAAAGTCAAATCTTTCTTTCGTATATTAAGATTGGTTTTCTCTATATATATTTTTATTTTCCAGAGCTTAAGAGGCTCAGATAAGTGTAAGTGTGCTAGAGCACTGCTGTTTGACTTCACCAGACATTTACATAAGCCCTAGTCAAGTATCCACTTTTCTATAACTTTGTCTCATAAAAACCCAGAACAAACATATTGCTTGTCAAAGGTTAGTCTAAGCAAGAATGTCTGACATTTTTGTTTTACAATGCTTTTGACTTTTTATATCAGTAGAAAAATAGGAAATAATTGATGAATGAGAAAGAAAAATACCCTTAGTAAAAACTCATGGTGAATTGCTAAATCTGTTAGAGGGCTAAATAGTTTGGGCTCAGCCCAGTGCCAGAACTGGAGGTAAAAGAGTTGTCTTTTATTTTAGAGGGGAAAAAATAGGTAATCACCATAGTTTCCTTGAAGTTTATCCAAACCTATCTTCTGCAAATGGATAAAGATTCTTTCCTATAGCAGCTTTTCAATAAAATCTCCTTTTTTAGACACTATTTTTATCTTTTTTTTTTTTTTCCTCCATAGTACAGGCAGAGAAGAAAGAGAGGAGGCAGGGAAGAAGGACATATTTTTATATTTTCTATCAAATAATAATAAAAAATACTTGGATTTGAGAAAATGTAGAATGAAAATCTATGCAAGATTTAATTTTATAGGGATTCACCACCTATTGAATAAACTATTATATCTAATATTTTAAGCAGTTGACATGGCAGGTAAATTTCTAGGAACTTTTGTTCCTAAGAAGACTTAAAAGTTAGTACTTTCCAAGTGCAAGGCCTTCATAACCAGAACCAGTCAGCTGGGCTGCATTTCTTCATTATCTTTGGCAGCATAAAAATAAGGTAGCAGAAAACTGGGAATAATTAACTTTTTATGTTAAGCTCTATTTGGCATGCAGCTTTTGGGTGCAGTTGCTTATCTGGACACTAAGGATAACTCCAAAAGGAAATTCATCCAAGCTGGATGCTGTTGCAGTCAGTGCAAATACCTCATATTGAAGCGTAGTAACTAACAGGGAAATTCGAATACGTGTTCCAAATGCATTCTACAAACCAAGTTGTGTAAGGTACAAAATAAAACACAGGTGTAAAAAGAAAACATTTCAATTGGACCTCTAAGAGTAGTTATTTTCCTGGTACTATAACACCAAGACCAGAGGTTTGCAATAAACACCCTAATTTTGTTTCCACAGCATCATAACTCCGAGTTTCTGACATTTTGTATGAACTGCCTCATTTTCAGATACTGCTTGCAAAAGATTTCTAGAGACAGGGTTGAAAAACTCAATACCAGCCTTTCCCAGAGCCAATAGCTCTCTCTGTATGGCTCCCTTGGGTTTAGTTTCCCAGGGTTTTTCCCAAGAAAAAGGCATTCATTTTTGCCACCACGCTTGTACATTTTGTTACCTCAGCAGAAAGTTCATATAAATTCATATCATCCCAACCTAGTAGCATTTTGGCCCCACCCACTCTTTGCACAAGTACAAATAGCTACAGTAGAAAGCAAGGTAAGAGTGATCTGGACCTCTATGAAGAAATGAGCTCAGAAACCTGCTACCAAATAAGCCTGTACAGTGTCATATTCCCAACTGGTTATGTCTCTGTGAGATAAGAGGGCATCTCCTGAATATTAATGGATAGTTAGCAAACTACTAAACATTCAGCTATCTTCATTAGAAGACTAAATAGGTTTGTCCACTGCTGAAAAGTAGCATAAATCTTCTATTTTCAGACTATTCTGAGTTGAAAGGGACCCACAAGGATCATCGAGTCCAACTCTTAAATGGCACCACTGCCTTCCTGGTGGGAGTCGAACCCTGGTCTCCCACCTGAGAGGCAGGGACACTCACCACTGTAAGAGAGATGTAAAAGGAAGAGAGATCATAACACCTTACTGCTAAAGGATTCCCCAGGTGCCAGGCAACCTCTGTTTCATACAGAACTCATTATATTAGCATTCAAGTTGCAAAACCTCAGATAGAACAGGGAATGTTGAATATACTTGATAACACCCAGCTTGCAGAAACCAAACAATCACAAAAAACTATCACAACATACCAGGGGGTGGTAAATAATACCAAAAAGGCATATAAAAACTGGTGAAATGTATTTTTTCCACCCTTCAGGCTACTGAGGGGTGAATCAGCTTCATCAAGATGGATTAAGTTAAAAAGGCCTGACTGTTAGTAAAGCACATCATAACTTAAGGAAGGACAACAATTACCTTAGTGAAGCCTTGAACCATAATTTTAGAATACCATATTAATAGGTACTCCACATACCTTGAGATGCAGATACTATTCAAAACCTTATTGTCAACAAGGCTGGCTGGAAGACCAATTGCCTGCACCTGGAAAAAAACTTAATTGAAGGGCATAATGGGAATAGAAGAGAAGAGAAGGAAGGAGGTGGTCAGAATGGGCTTCAGATGTTCGATGGTAATTGAGTTTAACGTAGTAAGATATTGGAGGAAACTTAAGGAAGAGTCTGTAGTTCAAATCAACTGCATTTGAATAAATACAGGCAGTGGATAGCTGTAGTGTTTTGTGGCAAATCAGCTCTGGGGTTCAGTTTAGTTACTGAATGGCTTAGCACTTGTTTAACAATGCTTCTATCAACATGTCTGTATTCCAAAAACTTTTGTGTTATATACTTTATGGAGAATGTGGAATCATTGCTGGGATTTTCATAATTTCATACTCCCTCCAGGAGACTGAAACTCTGTTTTGCTATATTTAGCACAACCTCCCTCCTTGCCCTCAAGACTTAACTATGGCTGAAAAACTAAGCCTGAAAGTCTTTTATGAGCTCATAAAATCTAAAAAATACAATAGAGTCTAGATGGCTCTGGTTATTGCTTTTAGGAGCTTTCATTTCTTATGTGAAGATCTCTGTTCTGGCTAGAGTAAGCACCCCAGAGAAATAAACTGGTCCTTCCTGCACACAGTTGTACATATCCATGTTCTTTGCCAAAGAGACCAAGAACACCTGAGAAGGCCTCTGGCAGCTCAGAAAGTGTGTTTGACTGAAGGTTGCATAGCACCTCTTGCTTTATCAGCTCCTACTTTCAACCCACACTAAATTCACTCATACATTAAAAAGTGTAACATTCTGCTCCCTGATCTTCTTGGACTGCAATGTCTTTGTTCAGTTCTCAGTCATTGCTGGAATGTGCCAAGCAATGAAATGTCAATCTTTGAAATACAGTTCTAAGGAGATTTTTTTTTTTCTGGAAAGTCAATTTAACTTTATCTCATAATAATATTTAATGATGTCCCATTTGGTATTGTTCCCATTTTGCTTCTATCAGTCTTCGTTATGAATGCCATGTTGCATCTCAACCCTTCTGCCTCTGAAACTCATGTCAATGCCAATATGTGGGTATTACTAAATACAGAGAATGCACAAGAATCTATTCAGCCAGCACTCCTCCACTTTCTCCAAATTGATTGTGTCACCTCCGCCTCCATTGGCCTGTCTTGAAGAACCCCTAGGTAATTCTTGAATGCATGGCATTGCTGCCCCCAGGCTCCCTGCAATGGGGTTGTGCAATGTACCCGTTCTTTTGTGTATGAGAGAGAGAATTTTTTTAAGCCAAGCAAGAAGAAAATGCCTGATGTTTTCATGAGTGTATGAACATTTCATCCAGAGGGAAAGTTCACCCCTGGTTTGTTGAGTGGAAATTTTCCTGTCTGGGCTAAATAGTTATTTTGTTCTGAATTGCTGCAGGTGTTAATTATGGGTGGGCAGCCTCAAAGGCCAGGCTTAGGTAAATATTGTAAAAGATTAGACATTAAGCTGAAATTTGAATTGTTTTCTGCATAGAATCTTAACACAGAGAAGTACTACGCCCCTTTGTGCTGCCCAAGCCCACAAATCCCAGAAGGTATCATTCCCACCTACCTTCTTATAAGCCTGCCAGTGTCACAGTGAGTGGTACAGATCTTCTATCACAGACAGAAAATTAATGCAGGAAATGTTAAAAAAAGTTCAATTCTTTGCCTACTTTACCCATCACAGCTTTCTTTATTTTTTTTGGAGGGGGGATAGAAATATTACAGAATCACAGAATCACAGAATATTATGAGTTGGAAGGGACCCACAAGGATCATCTAGTCCAACTCACCATCTAACACCCGTAAGGAGACCGAGAGCACATCGCAGAGCATAACACCAACCTAGATCCCTCACAGTCTAGCAGGCCACTCCGAGCCGGAAGGGGCCCAACGTCATCCAGCCCTACACC
>WEKX01011912.1:57303-71148 GCA_013390025.1 Pitta sordida
TAGGAAGGCCCTGCAGAGAGACCTGGACAGACTGGAGAGATGGGCAGATTCCAACAGAATGAAATTTAATAAGTCTAAATGTCAGGTTCTGCATTTTGGTCACAATAACCCCAAGCAGAACTATAGGCTGGGAACAGAATGCTTGGAGAGTGGTGAGGTGGAAAGAGATCTGGGGGTATTAGTGGACAGCAAACTCGACATGAGCCAGCAGTGTGCCCAGGCAGCCAAAAGGGCCAACGGCATCCTGGCCTGCATCAAGAATGGAGTGGCTAATAGGTCAAGAGAGGTTATCCTTCCACTGTATTCGGCACTGGTTAGACCGCACCTCAAGTATTGCGTTCAGTTCTGGGCCCCTCAGTTCAAGAAAGATGTCGAGGTGCTGGAACAAGTTCAGAGAAGGGCAACTAGGATGGTAAAGAGACTTGAAGATAAGTCCTATGAGGAGAGGTTGAAGGAGCTGGGGCAGAAAAATCCTGATAGAGAAACTTTAAAGCAGATGGCACCAAGAGTATGAATTCAGTTCTGTATGCTGTAGAAGTAATACAGATTAGAGATTCATGCTCTTCACAGTTTAAATACAGACCAAAAATTCTATGCAGGTTACCTGAAGCACATGAATATCTTGTGTTTTCTACCTGCCTACCGAGTTATAATTCAACATTAAAAATTATGGTGAGTTTCTGTTCATACTCTTATGAGAATTACTGATATTCATTATGTCCATTTACATACTAGTTAGATTGAAGGAACAAGATCATTACACTGGTTCAAACCCCCACATCTTCAGCTACTGTAAATAAATGCCACTGGATTTTAGTGAGCTGCCTTGACTTACACTTATGAGGGTCTAGAATGAGCTAAGTTCACAGGTTCACAAGTTATTCTGAGTTGGAAGGGACACTCGGGATCACCTCGTCCAACTCCCCACCTACTAGACCATGTCACTGAGCTCTTCATCGAGGCTTCTCTTACACACATCCAGGGATGGTGACTCCACCACCTCCCTGGGCAGACCATTCCAATGAGCGATTACTCCCTCTGCGAAGCACCTCTTCCTGACATTCACTCTAAAGCTCCCCTGGCATAGCTTAAGGCCATGTCCTCTCATTCTGGTGTTGTCAGCCTGAGAGAAGAGATCCACACCCACCTGGCTGCAACCTCCCCTCAAATAGTTGTAAACAGCAATTATGTGGCCTCTGAGACTCCTCTTCTCCAGGCTGAACAACCCCAGTTCCTGGAGCCGCTCCCCATAGGGCTTGTCCTCCAGTCCTTTCACTATCCTTGTTGCCCTTCTCTGGACCCTCTCAAGCAGCTCAACATCCTTCTTAAACTGGGGAGCCCAGAACTGCACACAGTACTCAAGATGTGGTCTGACCAGCTCCGAGTACAGGGGAAGGATAATTTCCCTAGTCCGACTGACCACACTATTCCTAATACAGGCCAGGATGTCATTGACCTTCTTAGCCACCTGGGCATACTGCTGGCTCATATTAAGTTTTCTGTCAATCATCACTCCTAAATCCCACTCCATTTCACCACTCTCCAGCCACTCAAGTTCAGACATTCATTAGCATTACTGATTTGTGGAAGCACAAAATGTTTCTGTAATGATCACTGCAGTGATTTTAGAGCAAAAAAAGACACAGGACTCTCAGTAGTAACTTAAAACAGACTTTTTACAGGTAACAATGAACACACACAATTCTCATGTGCTTACATGCAAGCTATCAAGACAATGAATAGGCATCCTATGGTTTCCCAAAATTGAGACTTGAATGACACAGCAGGGAAAGTGGGTGATTGCGCTACAGTGTATTTTTACTTGAAAGTTATGTTTTTTCCTCTTCTGTGCATCTTTCCCTGAAGAAAATCTTGTTTATCTTGATTTAGTCCAAAGGATATGATAGTCATGTTACTAACAGTAATGTCCATTATATCAACCACAACAATTCAGTAATCTTCAAATTTAACCACATTATTATGTTATGAACAAATTGTTTAGGTTTCTTATTAAGATATATGTGTCAAGGAAGAGATGTAGTTGTGATTTTGTATGTGGAGGAGTCAGCCTAAAAGATAAAGGGGGATAAAACTTGTATCCTCTCAAAATGTGTCTACTTTCAGTATCTAACTGACATCAGCATACAGAAATTAATTAAGAGGAGCTGCAAACAGCACAGAGAACACTGTCATACTATGAGAAAAGGTGGAAGGCCTAGGGGCACAGCACTAATAACCTGACCTCATGTTTCCTTGGGATTCAGTGAACTCACCTTAGAGGTCATACCTGAGTTAAAAAAGAATATACCATCTAAATAAGAAAGCTCTAAGGTAAGACAGTGGAGAGGAGGATAAAAGTCTGAGAACAGCCAAATTCCTCCTTCTTCCTTTCCCATGGCTTCCCTCTTTGCTGGTGTAATGAGAGCTCTCCTTCCATGCACTTCAGCATCTTTTACCACTGTTTGTATGACCATGTTACAACTAGGAGCTGTACGCCCCATCTGTGCTAGCAATCATGCCAGGAAGTTTCTTTTCTAAGTGTATCTTAGTTGGAAGACACTCCATCTGTATGATGCTTTCTTACTTACAAGAAAACATTTTGGGGAGTAAAGTTGGTTTTGAGATGCTCATAATAAAATAAACATACTTGCACATGTTGTACACTCTGCTCATGGATAAAAAAGTTGTAAACCAGCTGTATATCTCAAAATGTCTAGCAGGCATATTCTCATTCTTAGTAAGTTTATTTTATTGTAGATAAAGCTGAGACAAAAAGCAAAACAAACCCAAAGCAAGGAATTAAATAACTTACCTAGAACCTGCAGGATCATTGGTTGTTGGACATAAATGCTGTTTGCCTTTTCTGACCATGAGTTCATATAACTGACATGCTCTTTGCATGTGATATAATAAGGTGAAATCTTGTTTCCTCTTTGAGGGTAATGTGTGATATCATGGCAATGACAAGCATGAATGAGATGCCAACATTTGGCACTCTTTGGTGAGCAGTGGAAACATTACAGTGAGAGGTGTCCAGCAGCGTTAAAGAGTAACCCAATCAGGACAAGTCCATGTCTGAGTCAACATCAGCTTGATAGAATTGCTGCTGTTGGCAGTTAATGTTGACAATTAGTACAGTGCCCTTATTGTATATGTGAGGGACTTGAGTTCCTTTAGTGGACACTGAATACAAGAGCTAAGGAAAGAGCTGCTGGGCACGTAAGTGTCTTGTTGGAAAGATATGAATATATTTGGAAAGGTTTGTTTTGCTGGCCTTGATCCCTTGCCTTAAGTGCATTCTTTCTGATGGTCAGAGTTAGCAATGCAACTGAATAAAGGAAAGCATTTCTGACTGGCTAGTGTACATCAGGTCCCATACACATACTGACTGAATTCACGTAACTTGTCACTTGATTCAGTTATGAGATCTGAATGATTTTCAGTCAGTTCAGTGAAGGCTGTATTTGAAACCTGGCCCCAAAGCCACAAGGCAAGTGTATTACATACCTGTCAACTAACAGGACTTGCCAAAATGAATCTACTCATATGAACACGTGACTATTATTGCTGTTCGCACTGTGAAACATTATACACTGTGACAAAAGTAAAGAGCAAGAGGATTATTATGCTAGACAGTCACTTACTAAATATATTCATTGTGGGTAAATTAATATTCCCTTTATAACAAACAATTGAGCTTTTGATAAATTTAGAATTTTGAAAAATGTGATATGGGCAATTTAGTAAAACTTGACTTTTTCCTCTTCTAAAGAAAAATTATTTACATTTCCCCCCTGAACAAAGATTTTGTGCTTGAGACTACTAAATATTCCACATATCAATCTCAAGTAGAAGCAACTGAGTTCAGCTAGCAGCTGGATCACACAAGCCAAATTTCTTTACATTGTTACAGAATGCTTAATCATTCATTAGATCTAAATAATAACCTACTTACCAGTTAATAAAGCCCAACCATTGTCACATAGGGGAATGTAAAATGTGCTGCATGCATTTTCTAGGAGAGAAATGTGGATTAGTGCATTGGTGAAGCTGACAAGACCTTCACTTAAAAAGAATTGAAACAGCTCCTTGAAATGGAATTTGGAAATGTACTTTCTAATATAGAACTCTCACAGGAGACACTGAGGCTATAGAAGAAGATTTGGAAGTTAGTTCTATTGTCAGGTCTAGAAAACTGACTCTGTCTTACATTTGTCTTCAGTGACCAAGAACTGTCAAAGATTCCATCTAGCTGAGTAAGAGCTAAAAAAAATAGAGGTAGAGACTAGACTCTTGCATATGTTAGTTGATCACATTTCCAAAAGTTTTACTATGAGCAGAAAAAACAAAATGCTTTAGAATATCTCAGACAGAATATTAACCTTAGTGCTTTAAGATCCATGCTGCAGATTAATCCCAGTATTACTTTATGTTATTTTATCCACAAAATACTTATTTGCTTCATACCATTTCTTTATATGTATTTTATTATAGGAAGACATATCCACTCCTTCAACCACAAAAACCATAATAAAAAAGAATGCTTTTACTCATTGAGTTCACTAGGCTCTCCACACTTCTTTAAAAGACTCTTTTAAAGCCTTATTGTGTGTAACACCTAATAGAAACATTTCTCTTCCTGCAATAAGAAAGTAAAAGGAAATCTAATCATTGCTATTAGAAAAAAAAAACATAAACAGTTATGAATAATATTTTGGAATGACATCTAGTTTAAATGATAACTTTCAAAAGGAACTGATAGTACTGAGTATCCCCAGAAGAAAGCAATGATTTCTGTGTTAAGAGTGTCCAGTGATTACAGATATTATACAGCTTATAAATTTGTTAAGTCTTTGCACATGTGCAAAAGCTGGAGTGATTTTGAGTAACCATTCAAGGATGCAATATGAGACACATAGTAATTGTATACTTTTGATAATATCTGTATTTCATATTCCCTTCCATTCTTTCAGAGAAAAATTCTCTAATTTTCCTTACTTGTCTCCTATTTTGTAGATAAGTTGCTCATCCTGGTTCATCCATGGGTATCCCATCTGTCGTGGTTTGACCCTGGCTGGATGCCAGAGACCCACCCCAACTTCTCCTGNAGCAGCGGGATGCCTGGAAGAACATCTCTACCCCTTCTCTCGTGGGCCTGGGGGCCTTCAAATCTCTCAGCCTCCCGACGCAGGGTCTGAGCTGGCACGCTACATCTTACTACTGAACTTTTTTTTTCTTCTCTCCCAAGTATGTTATTTGCAGAGACGCCTGCCTTTATCTCTAAGCTTGAAGGCCATGGCAGCACGGAGAGCTCAGGCCAGAACTGAGCTGTTAACCCCCTCGCTACTAGAGCAGCAGAAAACCCCCTAAACCATAACACGACACCATCTTACATACTTCAATGTCTATCACGTCACAAGATACTCATATCTGAATTAGACTGAACTGGCAACAGTGACTGATTAAATCCAACAGTGACTGAAGAAATCCTCTTCTTTCTGCTTGTAGCTTTTGACATCCTGTGACCCATACACCTTCATCTGATAAGGAAAGAGGTGGATTAAGTTCCAAGTAGCTCATTCTTGTCTCTGAGATCTTTCCAATCCAGTTAAATGTGTTGTCCAACTCTTCTGCAAACCCTTTTCTTACATAAAGGTGGTGAAAAATGTACCTGCATAGTACAGATGAGAGTAAGTTCGCTAGACTTTTAAGATGTTGATTTATTGTATCTAAATAAGAGATGAGTCACCATTGTAGTAAAAGTTCTGTATATGGGTCCAATCTATCTAGTATATACAGAAGATTCCCATTTTTTCTACCAGAGGTCAAATGTCATATTGGTTTTTAAGCTTGAGGCAGGAAGGGAAGGGAATAGGGTTACAATTAGCTGATGTTTACCACATATTTTTTTTATTCTTATATCTATAAATATTTCAATGGCTTCTTTTTGTCCCTTTTAATTTGCACCTTTGAAGAACTATATTTAACCATAGAGAATTTGTGTGGCAAATGTGATTTAAAACTTTTATAAATAGACATCTTGAAAACTTCCAAGTCTCGCTATATATATATTGCACTAGACAGGTCTATGTAGGGGGAGAGAAAAACAGTACAACTTATAAATGATTTAAGATCATGGAATGATTTTTAAATTGGTCTAGTCAACAAGGAAAGCAAGGATTTTACCCAAGGTATCTATCACATAAGTATTCTAGATTTCTTTTATTTCTACAGGCAGTTTCTCTTAATAAGTCTGCTACCAATACATCCTTTTCGTTTGTGACACAAAAGTCTTTTCACTTTAATTTAGCAGGTTTTATTTCTAAAGAAAAATCCTGTGTGTACTTTCTCTCCATATATTCATAGTCTCAATGAGGAAGGTTTTCACTTAGTGGATTTTTTTTTTAATTTTACATTTGCTAATAATATGCTTTTCAGAAAAAGCAGGTGCTTTTACAGCATCATACAAATGGTATGTTTTGAAGGAGCAATATGCAGCCTGTTGGCCTTTGATGTAAATTTGTGAGGAAGATAGATTATAGCATCAAGATGTTTCTCTGTGCATAATAAACTGCAGAGGACAAAGTTCATGGCTGAGAATTGTACGGGATACAAGAGACTACCTTCACTACAATCAATTATTAGGATGATTATATTGTGTCTCGAGAATATGATGCTAATGACTAGCTAATGCTTAGAATACACACTCTTGATTTGAAAACCAATGACAGTTAAATGTAACAAGGGGGAAGGCCTATATGTTGAGCTAGCAGCTCTCTAGTGTTGATAAGGAATAATTAAAAATAACAGTCTTTATATGATGCTTGACAGTATACATGTCCTTTAAGTATATTCTGCTTTGTAAAGAACTTGGCACAATGACAGCCTAAGAAAGGCATCCTACTGCATCCTGCACAGACGCAGTGTGAGGAAGCAGGGAGTTAAACACCCTCGCGTTTGGGAGGGCCTAAGCAGGATTAGCTATGTACTTATTTCTAACCTTCCACTCCCTTGTCTTCCAAACAAATAAATAATTGAAACCCATTACCTCTTTTAGGGGCTTTGCTCACATGCTTTCTATATTCACATCAAAGCAGAGATCAGTGTCAAAGAGGCAGCCACATTTAGCAGAGTCTCTCAGAGACTACTGATTAATTAGTTTTGCATTTTGGAAGTGCATCCAAAGATGCTGTAAAATAGCGTTTGTTTTTGCTTTTGCCAAAACTTGTTTAGGAGCACTCTGGAGGATGACGGTGATGTGTACTCGAGATGGTTGTGAAAGAAAAGGGCAATCAGTTCAGGTGTGCATGTGCCAGCATTTTTCCCCCCCTCTATGAAGTTCCTGCACCAGTTTTCAGAGAAGTGACTAAATGCAACATGCACTGGTATTAATAGAAGGTGAAAGATGGAGTGGGAGTGGAGACTCTGACATTCCCTTTAACTGAACCAGTGTAAAATCAAAGGTACACCAAGGCTAACAATTCGGCTCTTTAAAAAAACCAAAGCAACAAAACTAATCTGACATAGATAAGAAAGATGTAAAGACTGTAAATTCTCCATAAAATATTGCCTTTTTAAAGCCTTTAGGCCCCGTTTCATACATGGCTTTTTTTTTTTTTTCATTAAGTGTGGTAATATGATGTATGGGGGGATACTCACTTATGGCACACATTGCCTACAAAAGTGTGTTCCTACTGTTATTTGCCTTTCTGTCTCTGTCTATATCAACTCCACATGCTGCTCTGGTGGCCTGCTTTGTACTTAATATAACTTGTCAAAACACATCTATCAGATATATGAAAAGGCAAACCTGGGTGGCCAGACTAGTCCAAGCCTGGCGTGGATTGCATTTTACCAAGACCACAGAAATCTCTTCTCCTCCATGAGATTAAGATGAAAAGCAGAGTTCATTGTTGTGCAACCAGATTTTACAATAATTACACACACGTTAGTGCATTAGTAGACCACTTGTGTTTATTTGAATCCCACATACTGTACTTTTATGTGGATTTTAAGTGATTTTTAAAATTGTCAGTACACAAAAAAAATTAAAAGTGATGTTACCACTTGTTTTAGACTGTCTTTGTTTTTCTCTTTTTTTTCCTTCTTTTTTTTTTTTAATCCCTTCTTTTAATTGCTTCTGCATACTAAGCTGCTACTATCCCAGTACCTTATCTGTTTCCAGGAAAGAGGCTATGTGGTTTCCATTGGCTATAGAGTGTCAGGCATCTGGATCTACTTTGAGCCATGACCAATACCACTGAAAATCCTCACATCTATGATATGCTCAGTGTTCACCCTCTGATTTCCTGGGAGCTCGTGTGAAGTGCTATAGAAAGAAACATACCTAGATGGAGACTGAAAATCACTTGTTGAACCAGGGATATATGTTTCTCCTCTCAACACCCTTTCACATTGAATATATATTGCTCTGCAGCATGTTAACACACTTTGTTGTTGGTCCAGCGTATTCTCTGTATTTTTTAGATTTTTCTCCTTATATTTCAAATTTAAAGTTCCTCTAGGAAAACTGAGAGTTGCAAAACTATTTTAAAAAATTAGCCCATACAGCTCCATTTGCAACTTACTTTTGCTTACCTACTAAGTGCACAAGTGAATCAACTTATTTTAAAAACAACTTCTAAAGAAAAATTTACTAGGATTTCTCACAGGAATCCCAAATCCTAATGAATTTATGGACTGAAAATGCACCTGGGACACAATGGTGCTGTATAGTCGTGGTGTCTAGGTATCTTCTTGGAAGTACAAATTGTGCAATATAATGACCATGAAAATACATTTTTTTATCTTGTCTGAGCAGTTACTATACTTATATTCAAAGAAATCACTGAAGCAGAACCATTACAGCACAGCTAGAATTCTCACAGTCTTAGCTTTCTGCTATGTCTATAGGTTGTTTCTTTGTCTGCAGAGTGAAAAGCCTTGAAAAACACAAGTTTCCATAAGAAAGGTAACCCTTACCTGCCAGGTTGGATGTAGATTTGCTAGTGGCTACAGGGGGAGGAGATTCCAAGAGCACAGCCTCCAGTATTCACCAATGCTTCAGAATAGCTCTGCATCCTCCTGGCTCTCTGAGTGGCTTCAGGAGTTGGTTGTGAATTTGGGGACTATCAGTTAGGGTCTACAGCTCTGTAGCTGTATAAGAGGAAAGAAGAAGAAATCAGAGGCATACTGCCAATGTCTCTAATGCCTGTACACTCACCCCACTGGAGGACAGCAATGTGAATTAACTGCATGTTATTACAGTGACACCACGAATAGGAGAACAGTCACTAAGCTTTAGTAAATTCAGTGAAGGCACAATAAAGTGGAGCTTTGCTGGCTCTACTGGCATTGAAAGAGTCAGCAGCAATCATCTTTCTTCTAACAACCAAATGGGCTGAACACGAGCTGGTTATTGCAAACACAATTATTCAGTAATTGGATAAGCCTAAAATATCTTGGATACATCCTCGATCCAAGTGCTGGCAGCTTATTGATTATATCATTGTTTGGCAAAGAGGCAGGCAGGCTGCAGGACTCACAAGATACATACCCAGAGCAGACTGCTGGACCCGCTATCATGGAATAGGCTCCAAATTACTGATTCAGCTACATTGTTGGGGAATTGGCACAAAGCCTGCTAGAAGTAGACACAAAACACTTTAAAGATCTAAATATTAAAGATCTAAACACTAAACAAGAGCTGTGTAGCAGCATTCTTTCTCTGCTTGCCTGCCCAGGAACATGTAACAGCACCGGATGTCAAGTGGAAAGCATGCAGGATTGTGTGATAGACTTGGGCACTATTGGTGCAACTCATTTTGTCAAAAATCGGCATCAATTAGTTTGATATCTCAATGAAAATGTATACTGAGAAAAAAACCCAACAAACACGAGACTTCTTTGTTTTCTCATTCCAGGACAAAGAAAGAACATTATAAAAATATTAGTCCTAAGGGCAAGCAAAACCTGGAGATAGCAAAGAGCAGCAATAAGGGAAAGAAACGGATGAAATTTAGTCCTTTCCAGACATATGTAACAGCAACACATCTCTTTTTAAGAAATTGTGCAGCTAAAGGTGAACAATGATTACATAAGCTGAAAAGGCTGGATTGGGAAGTTATTATTATAGCTGAAAGTCACAGGTTCACAGATTATTCTGAGTTGGAAGGGACCCATGGGATCATCTAGTCTAACCCCCAAGCGAACACCCAGCCAGGGATCAAACCCACAAGCATGGAACCATGGGAACCACGCTCCATCCATCCAAGCCATGTCACCACACTCCATCCATCATGTAGGCCATGTCACTGAGTTCCTCATTGAGTCTTTTCTTAAACACCTCCAAGGATGGTGACTCCACCACCTCCCTGAGCAGACCACTCCACTGAGGGATCACTCTCTCTCTCTGAAAAAGCTCTTCCTAATATCCAGCCTAAACCTACCCTGGCATAGTCAAATTAGGCAGACGCAAACAGGTGTGTTTATGAGGTAGCTCTTAAAAACTTCCCCGTTTTAGCCAAGTGAAATATGTCTAAGTGTCTCTTCCAGATTTATTTTCCCTTTTTGACTGAGGGAAGATAGCTGAAATTCAACAAATATTGAGCGTTTTTAATTAAAAATATGCATTTGAATATCTAAGGTGGTTGACAATATTTCAAGTCTTGCCTGTATAAGAACCTCAAAAAATGCAATGAACGAGCCTAAACGAAGTTTATCCAATGTAGGCAGCACTGAGTGTCTTTCTTAGGCTCCTATTTATTCTAGGCTCAGATCTCAATTATGATGTGTGAACACAGGAAATGGTTCTCTTTACCAGGAAAGGGATACTTCTCAATGTGAGTAATGTTGGCAGAACCAGGATTTTAGCATGATGGCTGAAAACTGATAATAGCACCACTCTATCTGGCTGCTGTAATGATCCAGGTCTATCATGCTGTGGCTTCTGCAAAGGCTTCTGAGCTTTAATCAGTCTTCCAGGCTGTAATCTCTGACTTATTTGAAACAGCTGAACTTCCCCTGAGTGACTTGTCTTGTTACATTTGTGGTACCTGACCTACTTTGCAGCACTTCCCTTGGCACCACCTCATCATATGGTGTCCCATGAAAGCACTCAGAATCTTAACTCACTCCCAATAAAGGCCGATAATTAAATAAAAATAAAAACACATTTGACAGCCCACAACAAAGGCAAATCTCAGTGGTTTTTGCATGTGTTTGCCTGCTGAATCAGACAGTAGTTCCTGTCCCCACAGAGCTGTAGGATGATGGATCACCAAAATGACAAAAAACTTTACACTGTATTCTTTTTCTTCTTTGGAATCTCATGGAACATCGGATGCATTAATTAATCATCTCTGGTTTCCTGAACTGTTAGACCCGTTTAACAGGTGGGTAAACCAATGCTAAAAAGTGTTCTGACTTGCCTTCTCTGAACTCTACACCCACTTTGGGTCAAGATGCTCCAGCACTTCAGGCTTTATTTAGAACAACCCCATAATTTCTTTAATGGTAGGCAATTTCACTTCCTTTAGGATGAATCTTGCATCCTCTCTATTTACAATTTAAATGTGAGAGATGAATGAGACAATGCTAAAGCTCCCATTGAGTTTAAGGAATGTAAGAACACGAAATGTATTCCTGAAGAAGAGCTTGTGTGCTTGAAAGCATTTATGTTTTTTGAAACACTCCCCTCTCCCCCATATTAATGACCAGTTTATTAACATACATTACTTCTCTCTGTAGAGCTATTTCCTTTGAGTTCAATGCGTCTAGGTTTTCAGCCACTTATCACACGACTACATCACATTCAGAGAGGAAAGGTTATTGCCATGTTTATGCAATATGGCAAAAAAATTTCCAGCTCCAGTTGTGAATACTGACTTGGACACTTAAACTTTTAACCTGTGGCCTCATACTGCAGTATGAAAAAAATAGTCCTGTGAAGGTGAGTTTTCTAAACTTCCACCTGTACCTGACAGGATAACTACCATGACCCCAAATTATGTCTGCTGATTGCAACCTTGTGCAACATACCAGTAGATATTACCTTAAACTTTCCCAGCTTCACAGACATTCCTATAGTGAGGCCATTCTATTAATCAGGAGATAATACAGTTCTGTCTACAGACTGGGAGCTGCAATCAATGGCACACATTATTTCAAAAGTCATCTCCCAGCAGCTTTATCACTGGTCCCCAATGTATGGGGATAAGTCATATCCCCTTAATCAAACAAATTAGTGAGGTAGATAAAGGAGATTTTATTTCTACTTGCTGCCAGAATTTTGAGGACATTGGCTCTTGCATTCTCCTTCTGCTGCCTTTTTGGCTCATTTTTACATGCCCAGTGTTAGCTGATGGCAGCCACCAGTTTCAGCTGACAACGTCCTGGAGAGTGTCTAGGACAGCTTCCACAAAAAGGAAGGGGGAAGGGGAAAAGCTTGCATGCTGCTGTTTTACTCTTCTTCATCCCTCTGGGATTGATTCTTGTTCTACTGCAGACCTGAGAGGCTGCCTTTTCACTCAGTTGATTTAATTTAATTAGCCTCTGTGAAGCAGAGGCTTAAAGTTGCTAACCCAAAGCTCACAAGAATCCAGTTGACAAAATGCAAGGCGCAAAATCAAAAGCTAATTTTTGCAAAGTTCACTTGTGGACCAGCATGAAATACATGGTAGAGATCAAGCAGTCTTAGACATTTGTCAAAAATATGAGGCTTCAAAGACACAGTAATTTAGCTTAATTCTGAAGAGCATTAGCAGACCAGCAATAAAGAATTAAGTCTTGTCTCTCATGTTTCAGTAAGATTTTCAGATATGTGGTTCTGTAATTCAACAAAATGCTTCACAGTATGTGCAAAATAATAATAAAAATATTCTTTGATCCATTTTCTTAAGTTTTATTCCCAATTATCTTTAGTTGTTTCTGAAAAAGACTTCCCTCCACCCCTCCACAAGTATGGAATAACTGCTACTGTTGTACTTTACAAATTTCTCCTATTTTGAAAGAAATTATGCTATCTAGCATTATTTTCCACTTAAATCTATCCCTCTTTGACTGTATCCTGAGTGTTCTCCACACCCTGATTTGAGCTGTTTGAATCTATGTATTTCAACTGACTTTTTTATAGTCTTGTTGTCTTCTGAAATTTGTAGCAGGACTGGCTGGTCAACTGAAAATTAGTAGGAACGCAATGTTTTACCTTCCTAACTGATTTTCTTTCTCTTTCAGTAGATGCCAAATACTGGCATAAATTAGAGATTTTACCCATACTTGACTAAGGTTTCGAAACATTGTCTATATTAATGGATTCCATAGACCCTCATATAATTACAGAATATGCTGAGTTGGAAGGGACCCATCAGGATCATCAAGTCCAACTCCTGGCCCTACACCATGTGCTTGAGCATATTGTCCAAATGCTTCCTGAACTCTGTCAGGCTTGCTGCCATAATCTCCTCCTTCAGTTTCAGAACTTAACCACCCTCTGGCTGAAGCACTTTTTCTGATATCTAACCTAAATCTCCCCTGACTCAGCTTCATGGTGTTTCCTCAGAGTCCTGTCACTGATCACGAAAGTGAAGAGATCATTGTCTGCCCCACCACTTCTCCTTGTGAGGATTTTAAAGACTTCAGTGAGGTTGCCTCTCAGTCTCCTCCAGCCTGAACAGACCAAGTGACCTCATCCGCTCCTCCTACAGCTTCCCCTTGAGGCCCTTCGCCATCTTCATTACTCTCTAAAACAGCTTATTACCTTTTTCATATCGTGATGCCCCCAAACTGCACTCAGTACTCAAGATGAGGCCACACGAGTGCAGAGCAGAGAGGGACAATCACCTCCCT
>WEKX01011919.1:1079-11907 GCA_013390025.1 Pitta sordida
GGCAACCTCCCCTCAGGTAGTTGTAGACAGCAATTAGGTCGCCTCTGAGCCTCCTCTTCTCCAGGCTGAACAACCCTAGTTGTTCCCGAATCCGCTCCCCAGGGAGCCCAGAACTGGACACAGTACTCAAGATGTGTATGTGTATGCAGGTAGTTTTCTTTCAATACCTGTAACAGCAGGGGTGAACAGTGACATATATAGGAGAATCCTTTCTACTAATAGGTGGCTTAGGGGCTGATGTCTATGGAAGAGCTTCAGGTTCTTTGATCATGTAGTGAACTTTACTGATCATAGGTTGTTAGACTCAGGTGGGTTACATCTATCAAAAAAGGGTAAAAGGGTATTAGCCTACAAGATGGCAAGCCTCATTAAGAGGGCTTTCTCCTAGGTTTGAAGGGGGAAGGGGTAGGATTCAAAGCCTCTCAGGGAGATATAGTGAGTGGTAAACCCATTCCTTGTCCTCTAGGCGCCACATCCATTGTCTCGGAATTTCAGTCTTCACACTAAGAAGACTTAAGCTTAGGGACCACAACTGATTTCGAGATTCAGAAAATTACAGACTTAGTGAGTTAGGTAAGGGCATAGAGATTTAGGGATTTTAGTGAATTAGTGAAAATTCATTGAATTTCTAGTGAATTAAAGAAGGATTAGTAGACTTTAAAATCATTCAGAAGACCTGAGAGTTAAGGTTGAATATTAAGGGTCTCTGAAGGTTGAATATTAAGGGTCTCCACAACAAGGGGAAAGGAATGAGAAACATTGAAGCTAATTGGTTGAAGGATTCATAGCAAATGACATAATGTTGAAAGGATGAATATTCATGGGGCAATTTGCATATGTATGAGACAAGGGGTTAAAGATGGGTGACAAATCTGGACAGCTCTCTTTTGGCACCTGGCAAGGGCAGGGGACACTCTGTTCCCTCTTTCCTTGGCTCTTAGGCCAAAAATAAACTTTTTTTCTGCTTGCAAGCAATTACCTTGAGTCCTGACCGATTTTCCTTAAATCACAGCTCATGTATGAAGAAATTATGCAAAACAATTTGCTGGGACATACACGTCTTTCCATTTTGTAAACTTCTAATACACACTACCTTGTTTTATTTTTACTGACATGCTTCAGAAATTCAGTGAAATTTTCACAGTCAAAAATGCCTCAGCATCAAGATATTTCCTAATGTGAAATTAAATAATGTTCACTCATATTTTAGGAATTATATTTTTATAATATTATATATTGTTTTATATTATTTTCAAAATTATATTGTTTTGTTATAGCAAAAATGTCTTTTCTAGACCAAGACTGAATACACCTACCGAACAGATTTTGCTAGCTATGTTCTGAACAAAAGATCAGCATTCAACTAACAAAACTACCCACAATTGCTTGCAAAATAACCAATACTCAAAAATTTCCTCAAAGTTACAGTACAAATCATGTGAAGTTACAGCCTTGTTAGCAAACACTACTGTGGCTTATTAAAGATTCTGTTCCATACCAGGGAGTACTCTTCTACTGTAGCTTCATTTATATCTCTGTGAGTTCTGAAAATATCAGAAAGAAATGCTTATTATCTCAGACGTACAATTTTGTCAACATAGCCTACAAAATAAATATTCTACTTATATTTACTATTGAAAAATATTTGTTCAGAAGAAAAAACTTCTAAAATGACTGTGTAATTTTTCCAGACCTGTCATCACTATTTAAAGGACTCATGACTGTAAACTATTTTTCCCTGATTCTAATCTCTTTCTTTACTTCTCTTTTCCTCTTTCTATTTCTGTTCCCTCTTTTAATCTCTTTTCCTTCTTTACTCTTTTTTTTTTTAACTTTTTTCTTAATATTTTGTGTAACTTAAAATCAATAGGTTGCACAGTAATCCCTCAATACTTCATGGTTCACCATTTGCAGCTTCAATACATTGTGGGTTTTTTCCCCCCGGCTTTACAGTATTTACCATATTTACTGTATTTATTTACCCTACTTACTGCTACTTCATGGATTTTGCTTATTGTGGCATCTTTCTGGTACCAACCGCTTGTGAAAATTGAAGGATTATTGAATTTTGTTAAGATGTATGTGTTGGCATTTGCTGGTTGCTTTGGTGAAACATCTTACCTTGGTTGTATGTTATCCCTTCCAACTCATAATTTTCTGTGATTCTGTGATTCTGTGATCCCTTTAAACTTTTGCCAAAATACTTATTTTCTCACTAAATTAAAAGAAATCTCTTGAAAAACATATGTAGTATTTTGTTGAGCGAAAATTTTTAAGCCTTAAATATATATTTAAAAGTAATATTTCCAGTTAAGTTTGTAGCTTCAAGTCTGGGGTCCTACAAAACTAAAGATACAATGATGAATATGGATAAAAGAGTCAGCTACTTTCACTAACAAGAATCTAGGCTCCATCAGAAAAAAAAAAGCCAAATTCCAGTTCTACACTTCAAGAGGAAATTATCATACGAAAGAGTGATTTGGATGACTACGAGTCAGAGGGGTTATGTAGCTATTTTTTCTCATTGTGAATTGCAGCACTCTAAGGAAAATACGATTATAAACCATCATTGTAGGATGGAGCAGCAATAAATATTAAAACATTGTGTTAATAAATTTGAAAGAACATGAGACCAGAATGCGAATGAAACTTATTAAGCACTTTCCCCCCCTTTCCTATGCAGAAAATTTTAGAGTAGAAATGATACAACTTTTTCAAGGTACCAGAAGTGAGTAGATGCTAAGTAAACTAACAATAGCTAGTGAGAACATGTCATGGTATGTTATTCTCAAACACGTCACACTTCCCAAGTCAAGCTATTTCAGAGAACCAAGGTCAAAACTCTTAAAACTACAGATATCTTTCTTCACCAAAACTAAAAGGAGAAATATAGGAAGATGCAAGTGTAACAGTTTCTATATAAATTTAATTGGAGATTAACTGAATTCTTTATTACTGCTAATGATTTTCTTACAAGGTGCTCAAGAGGTGAAAGTGAATCAAAGGCCCACTAAGCACATCCTCCAGTTCAAAGAAACATCAGTGAAGAAACTGTGCATCTTAAATGAAGTTTACAGGGGAAAAAATGAAGGTCTGATACAGGAAAATCTCACCACAGAGATTCAAGACATGGTGAAGAAACTAAAGAAAAGCAACACACTGCACCACACTGCACCACCATACTGCACCACACTGCACCAGTATAAAGAATTAGGTAGCTAATCATATGAAAGTGTGTTTATATGGGACTGGATGGGATCCATCCTAGGGTGATGAAAGAACAAGTAGATGGACTCAGTAAGCCGCTCTCCATAATTTACCAACAGTCCTGGCTTACTGGTGATGTACCACAAGACTGGAAATTGGCTAATATGGCACCCATCCACAAGAAGATTTAGGGATTTAGAAGAAATGATTGACAGGAAACTTAATATGAGCCAGCAGTGTGCCCAGGTGGCCAAGAGGGCCAATGGCATCCTGGCCTGTGTTAGGAACAATGTGGTCAGTTGGGTTAGGGAAGTTATCCTTCCCCTGTACTCGGTGCTGGTCAGACCACATCTTGAGTACTGTGTGGAGTTCTGGGCTCCCCAGTTTAAGAAGGATGTTGAGCTGCTTGAGAGGATNCTGTGCAGGGAATGCCATGGGGGAACCGGCGAAGAGTGTGAGAAGTCCTCTCCCTAAGGAAGATGGAGCAGCAGAAGCAATGTGAACTGACTCCGGTCTCTGTTCCCTGTCTTGCTGTGCCACTGGTGAGGCAGAGGTAAAGAAACCAATCACTGTCAAGGAAGGAACAGTGGGGAAAAGGTGTTTGAACACTTACTTATAATTGCTCATTATATTCTCATATTCCTATATTCAGATTTATTAGTTTAATAAATTAAACTAATTTTCCTGAGTCAAGTCTAGTTTGACTGTGGCAGTAATTGGTGAGGGATTTTCCCCTTGTTCTCACCTCAATTCCTTAGCTTTTTTTTATACATACTTTCTTTCCCTCACTTAGTGGCTTTGGCAGGCACATGATGTCCAGCCAGGGTCAAATCACCTCTGTATTTTAAACAAATGTTAAAGATGACACTTATTTTTCTTCCAGACATTTATTCACAGCCCTACCTCCACCATAACTGTCCCCATCTACAAAAAATTACATGAACTTATTTTCCTGAAGATAATGTTTTGGTTATGCATTTGCCTTGTCCTCAAAATATCCGGCTGTGAAGAGATCAATGAGAGGGGTACCNCTGTATCTACAGTAACTGCAGATAAACTGACCAAGACATAGATCCCGAAAAAGAGAGAAGATTCAATTCAGTTAAAACATCATTTTTTCAGGGAATGAACAAAGTGATTCAGAAGCAACAAAATCTCCCCCCTACAGATAATTCAGACAAACCTCATAATTTTTCACATTTGAAGATACAAAAATACTTATTTTGAGGTGAGCAAGGATATCTGCTATAGGTTGAAGATATCACCATGGCAACAGTTATCATTGTCACTATCTGACATCCAGAAAGAGATAAGATACTTTTTAAGGGGGCTTAGTGGTATCTGCACGTGCATTTAAGAAGGCTGTGACAACAAGTGCTTTAAGATGACTGGAAGCTTCCATCTGTGCAAAGACAGATACGTTTAGAGAAAACGTCAGAGAGAGTTAACTAATTTTCTGAAGAACAATGTATCTTCTGCTATTCTTTAAGTATGAATAGATCTATATATAGAGAGAGAGATTTAAATAAACAAGTGGGAATAATAAACCTAAGCTGAGGAACCAAAAAAGGTACTTGAAAGACTTTTTACCATTTATCTTTCAAGTAAAGTATAATGTACTTTTTTCGTGAAGCACAGTCATTGCTCAGAGCACCTATGCCTTTGCTAGTCCAGGAAAATATGTACCCTTCAGCATATCATTATTCTTTAAATGCCTTTCCTGAAGGAAAAAAAACATTCTTTCAGTTTTTACAGATGAGTTTGATAGGGATTTAATGATTTTAATTGACCTCCAGTATTTCTTTTCATGTGCCAACTCTGTACCTCATTTGACCTCAGGCTTGCCGAAACTAGTTATGAGTTTCTGATGAGCAGAGGCAACCTTAATATTCCAGATTCAAGACAGGTAACAGGTACTTTTTTTCCCCTATTTCTTTAAGAAAGAGTTCTATATTCTTAGTAAAATCCACAGACTGTCCTAGTTAATAAGATCATCTGGGATCAATTACTACCAGGCCCAATGATTCTTTACACCAGGTGTGAGATTGGGTAGCTGTATATTTCTGTAGAAAATTAACAGTGTCATCCACCTTGTATCATTTGCACACACACATATTTGGAGGGCCTTCTGTCCACTATGTTTCTCCTGAAGGGGAAAATTAGTGAGGCAAACGAGTTTGTATAAAGAGTATCATCCTATTTAAAAAAAAAAAAAGCGCTTCTCTCCCTGCCCCCCTCCCCTTTAAGTAGTAGACATCTGATTTCAAAGAATTATGCCTGCAAGTACATGTTCTCTATGAAACCCAAGCTTTTGCATATGTTATGGTTTAGATTACTTTTGGAGAGATTTTCCCATAACTATCATAAGATGCTGGCAAACTGAAGAAGGGAAAATGTAACCCACTAAAGTGAGAACAGAATTCCTCAGCAGGGGTGGAAGACTCCATTGTCTTTATCCTGAGAACTACTGGCCCCTGATGGTTGGGTGGCAGGGATATTCTGGCTTTAGGATAGCTATGAAGGGGAGGTGTGGGCAACACCAGTGAGTGCCAAGGACAAGAGGGCTGGGGAATGAAATATGCTTGCCTTTTCTTCCCCGTCACTCTGGACAACAAAAAAACAAAGCCCAGCTTGCTGGGTTTTGGGAGCAGCCCCTGGGAGAGATCCCTGGCACTGCCTCATTTGTGCTGTTTCTCCCAGCACTCTCCCTCTTGCCCTGGCACAGAGTGGAGAGATCCCGACTGCTGCCTCGTGACCAAATCTCCTCCGTTAGTGCCTGTTCCTGGCCCAGCTCCGGCGTCCAAGTGGGCTCCACAGAAACCCCAGAGAGAGAAAGGAGAGAGCCCTGCCTGCAGCGGGCCTTGCTGGGAGACAGTCCGGCTGTCGCTCCCCTTCTCCCACTGTTCCTGTATCAGACAAATGACATTTGCCCATATCAGTAGCAAAACCAGGAGAATCCCTGCGTGTGTGGTGAGCCCTCAGGACCTGCCAGTTTTCCCCACAGCTGTGACCACATCGAGGAAACATACACAGAGGGCTGGCAGGGAGGTAGGGTTATTCAGAGTGATATTTCTTGTTACTTCTGTGTTAGTGTTGTTTCTTTCTCTGTTTTTTTTTTTTTTTAATTCTCTCTATATATTAGTAAATAATTGCTAGTTCCTTTTTGTAGATTTTCGGCTGAAAGCCTCTTGATTCACAGGGTATAGTAAAGTGGAGGAGGAGTTTCTTTCCATTCCAGGAAGGTTCCCACCTTTCCCTGGTAGATATTGTCTTAACCTTAGCTTAAAGAAGGATACATTTCCAAAAGCCTGTCTGAACCTGAGCTGCTGGAGGAGACGGCTTCAGCTTTCACTCTGAGTTCTCTGTGTTTTCCATCCTCCTCCAGCTGTTCCTTTCATGCAGCTGTGCAGCCAGCCAGTTCAAAGATCTGATACACTGGAAACAAACAGAAATACACTCAACCAATTAGGTCTAGCTTGAGTATGATTTTGACTGCTACACAAGCATTAGTCCCAAGACGTGAAGAAAAGGTAACATTTTCAGGAGCAGGAGGCTTAAGGTAATTTAAGTCAATCAATAAATGAAATACTAACAGAAAAATGAGATTATTTTCATTACCTGTACAGTGCAGGGTTACAAATAGGCATTCTATAGTGTCATCCTACCATACTATATATGACACTTTTGTAGGATATTGGCCCTCCACAGAGGTATTTTTTTTTCACATGCTCCAAATTAGTCATTCACAGTATTCACAGTATAGATAAGGCTGGAAAAGACCTCAAAGATCATGTAGTTCAACCTATAGTCCAACTAAACCTAGCATCTACATCTAGGTCATATTTCTCAGCACCTCATCCAGC
The DNA here is from genome assembly GCA_013390025.1 of Pitta sordida. Classification (NCBI taxonomy): domain Eukaryota; kingdom Metazoa; phylum Chordata; class Aves; order Passeriformes; family Pittidae; genus Pitta; species Pitta sordida. The sequence continues at coordinate 8,150 of WEKX01011919.1, forward strand.
CTACCCTTGAACACTTCCAGGGATGGCGACTCAACCACGTCTGTGGGCAACCCATTCCAAATCCGGATCACTCTTTCAGTGAAAAAACCTTTACTTAATATCAATTCTAAACCTCGCCTGCTGAAGCTTAAGACTATGACCTCTTGTCCTGTCTCCAGTGGCCAGGGAGAAAAGATAAAACCCCTAGTCATCAGCAAGACAGGCTGAATAAGCCACAAGGTCAACATGTTACAAAACAAACTCTACAGAGTTGCATCCACTTCCATAGGAAGTCTCATCCACTCAGGTCTTTCTTATGCTTTTCTATGCACTGTTATTTCTAAACCAAATAATCTCATCCCAGAGTACTACACCATGTAAGACTGCCTGGTAAGGTATGAAGAATGCAAAGAGCTGTAGTGAATATTTACCAACTCCTCTAAGACAATGTGTGTTCAATCTAATAATATTGAATGAGAAAATAAAAATGAAAAAAACTCCAAACAACAAAAACATAAAAATCAGCTCTAAATAACTCCCTTAAAAAAAATCCAATCATCCAACCACAACAAACTAGCAGAGACACACGGAAACCTTTATAACAGCCACCTTTATTGCCTCTTGTTCTGCTTGCAGCTGCTAAAAGTACAATTAATTTGCATGTCCGTGGTCTAGTGCTGCAGACTTTGCGTATTTCAGAATATACCTAAAAGCATTACTTGCTAAGATCCTACCTATCAGAGGCTGGATATTACTCTACTGGCTATAAATATTTTTGCATATATTACAATTGACTGTCCATACAGGTAGGTATTAGGGCAACTGGAAAACGCTGGGAATTGGTCCTGAAGTGAACAGCTCAGGCTAGCTTCACAATATTGTCTTACTTATGACAGAGATATGTAGGGCAATGTTATCTGTTGGTATACATCCAGTTCCCTTGACTGAATTGATCCTGGGTCCCTTCCGGCTCAGAGTGGCCGGCTAGACTGTGAGGGAACTAGACTGTGTTACCACTCTGGGATGTGCTTTCGGTCTCTGTACGGGTGCTAGGTGTTAGATGGTGAGTTGGACTAGATGACCCTTGTGGGTCCCTTCCAACTCATAATATTCTGTGATTCTGTGATTCTGTGAATGAGTTGAAAATAGGCTAACCTACTTGTTATGGTTTAGGGGTTTTTTTCTGCTCTGGCAACGAGGGGGTTAACAGCTCAGTTCTTGCCTGGGCTCTCCGTGCTGCTAGGGCCTTCAAGATTATAGAGATAGAGGCGTCTCTGTGAATAACATACTTGGGAGAGGAGAAAGATAAAGTTGAAATCCACTTTAGTACAGTGGTAAGTGTCCCCACCTGGCTTGTGGGAGACCTGCGTTCAATTCCTGACAGGGAGACAGTCTTAAGAGTTGGAATCGATGATCCTTGTGGGTCCCTTCCAACTCAGAATATTCTGTGATTCTGTGATTCAGTAGCAAGATGTAGAGTGTCGGTTCAGAACCTGCGTCAGGAGGCTGAGAGATTGAAGGCTCCCAGGCCCAGGAGAGAAGAGGGAGAGATGTGAATTGGACCGACCACAGTGAAAACCTATGGACCAGAGAGAGAGAGAATCAGTACTACAGAATCCATCTAAGCCACGACTGAAGATGGAGAGATAAAGCTGGACAAACTGCCCATATTTTTTTGGAGCCCAGAAACAGAAACCTGGAGCTAGCTGAGAGCTCGGCAGAGATCGTTTGGACAGACTTTTGGTGCATTGTGATAGGATCTTTGTACTTTGGGTGGGCTCATTAGGAAGCAGAAAAAAGCCAGTACTTAAAACTGCATGCTGTGATGTGTCACTTGGACCACAGAATTTTGGACGAGCTGTCGTCCTCAGGCCGAGATCTCGCTTGGGAGGGGTCATGAAAGACCTTTTCCTCTTGTGAGAGAGAAAGAGAGAGAACTTTATGGAATGGCAGAGAGATGGTTCCTACCCTGGATCTGGTCAGATAATACCAGCTTGCCTGGTTTACCCCTACCCTGTTTTCCCCCTTTGTCTCCTGGTGAAAAAAGGTAATATTACATCTGTTGTAAGAAAAGGAGGGGTGGGGGGGAAAAGGTTGCCCTCTAAATGATGCTTCCTTTGCAGTTCTGATCATGTTAGTTAGAAAATAAATCCTTTATATTCTTTACTTGTAGTTGCCTTCCTTTTTTTGGCCTGTGGCCAGTTTTATTTTATTTTCCAGTTTTATTTTCCAGTGTTTTCTCCTCCAGGAGAGATTGTGGGTGAGTCTCTGACATTCAGCCAGGGTCAAACCATGACACTACTCCAAAACATCTTAGTACAAATGCAGCAGTTTTAGGTATCAGCATAGAAATGTTGTCAATACCAAACAGGCTTTTTTTATACAAGTAGGCCATTGTGTATTACACATTGCCTGTGTGCTTCTCTCCTTCTCTGCATAGAAGGCTGCTATATCTTCCTTGAGGCCAGCAGGTTGTGAAATATTTCCATTTAAAAAAAATTATCAGTGGGAAAAGACGGGTTCAGAAGCTATGGAGGGAAAGCAGCTGTGCCTTCCAAATCTATTCCTTCCCTATAATCGTGAAATCTATACCAGTCAGTTTCCTAGGTAACCCTATGAAATTGAGACTACTAGTAGACACTGGAGGAAGTAAAAAACAGATATAATTTTAAGTTCACTTTTCGTCAAATAAATTAAGAAATGGCAGCTTTGTCAGGATTCAGAAATTTGGATTGATTTTTTCCCCACACACAATGGGTTGTATGTGAAACAGCCATTTACACACAGTGGCTTGGAACAAATAAGTTAGTAGAGTATTGCATATTTTTTTTGTTTGTTTGTTTGTTTTAAGAATGCATATTCTGGCCTCTTCTGGTTTTTATAGCTGGCACATATTTCTATTGAGCATTTGTAATGACTATAAGCATGAACACCAGTATTAGGTGATATGAACATCATACTGTTACTGTCAGGTACTTTACTGAGGAATTCTGCCCAGATAATAGTCAGCAGCTGACACGTATTAACACAGGAATAGAAGAATAGATAAATAAATAATAGAACACAGTATTCTTCTTATCTGTCCTTCTAGTGGAAAAAAACCAACAACCAACCACCAAACCCCAAACCTGAAGTGTACTGGAAGAGAACTGCATTTAAAATGTCCTTGCATTTATGTAAAGCAAAACCAGTCACTTTCTCCTTTCTCAAAACGTAATTTCCTTACCTCTATACAGTAATACCTCACCCCCTATGAGGAACGGGTCTTGTCAGGGTGTCACAAAATGTCTAATTCTCAAACACGCATGAGTCATTAATACGCATACAGGCCACACCCATTCTTCACCCCCAGCCAATCCAGAGTGCTGGGGAGTGTTTTCCGCTCCTCCCCATAGGCACTCACAGCACAGAGGAGCAAAGGGAAAAGTTTCTGAGCCCTCTCTTCCTGGGGAGACCCCTGGAGAATCCCTAGGCTTCTCTTCAGGCACGCTGCTTCTTCCACAGCAACCACCGGGCTGCTGCCACTGTTCATGTTAGCCCTGCCCCTGTGGTGGAGAAGCTCCAGGTCCATGGCGGGGAAGGGGTGTCCCTGGACTCTGGTCAGAGCTTGTGGAGCCTGGGAAACCTTAACTTTGCAACACTGTGACACCAAGTGCACCTTATGGTGGGGCGTGGTGTCGGTGTCAGAATTTCTTTGCCTTTAATATTCGCCGGTCCCAGGAGAGGCAGCACTGGCCTCTGATTTTTTTTGCCTCTGTCTTTAATAGTAAAGATAGCTG
>WEKX01011919.1:12693-64363 GCA_013390025.1 Pitta sordida
GTGGGTGATCTCTCAGTGGAATGGGCTGCCCAGGGAGGTGGTGAAGTCACCGTTCCTAGAGGTCTTTAAGAAAAGGTTGAATGATGCACTTGGTGGCATGACCTAGATATTAGGGTATTGTGTTATAGGTAGGATGGTGTGTTGGTAGCAGGATGGCAACTGGTTAGGTAACAGGTTTGGCTAGATTAGGTAATAGGGGATAGGTTCTACTTGATGACCTCTATGGTCTTTTCCCACCTTACTGATTCTGTGATTCTGTGATTCTGTATGGACCCGTCAGAGCACTGCTTCCCCCTGCTGCAGATGGGTGAGGGCCTGGGGGAACAGAAGCTTCCTTCTGGCGCAGCAGCTGCAGTGGTAGTGTGGGCACGTCCTGCCCTGCCCTGTCCCAGCACACAGCACTTGCCCTAACACCACAGCCAAAGCCAGCCTAGCCCCACTTTCATGGGGCACATTCCCTGGGGCTACATCATCACCAGGTGCACCAGACATGCAGTCCCCAGGCACAGACTGCATAGTCTTCCCCGCCTATAGCCATGGAAACAGTAATGACCCGGCAGGGTCAATCCCCCAACTGGGCTTTGAGTAATAGGGGACAACGTCACTTGTGGCAGTGCTGCACTGGGTCTCAGAGGCTGCCTGGGGCAGCCCGCAGCGTGAGCCTTCCACTGTAGGGACCGAGCATGAAGACACACAGGCGCGGGGCAGGGACCAGGTCATGGGGCTGCAGGACCATGAACGCTACAGGAGCGAGAGGTCCCACCCCACAGGGAGCGCCAGCGCCGCCCCTTGGCAAAGAAGAGGCACTGCACATTAATTGACCGGGAAGCTCTGTGAATCACTGAGGAAATTTGCGAGAAAATTTTCTCAGAAACCAGCGAGGTCACAATGGAGGGGCCACAATGCAGCGATGTATTACTCTATTCACACCATACACTCAGTATGTCTTTGTATTTAAAACATGGAGACACGAACTTTAAAATTCTCTGGATGAGGAGAGGTTACAAACCAAGGAAAGAACAGAACTTCATGCTATGCTTGTTTTCAAATTCATATGCAACCACTTTACCCTTTTGCCATTATAGAACATGCATGGGTCTGAATTATAGAAAAAAAATATCCTTCAGAGAACGAGATCTGAGTATTCCACCACAGTATTGCTCATAAAATCCATCTGGGCAAACAGTGGACTGAGAGGTTAACAAAGTGGGTCATTATATTTTAGATAGTAGTTTCTTAGAGAATCCTAAGGGTATTAACATTAACTATAATTATAATTTAAATAGTCATTACACCTAATTTCTACTGTTTTTTTTTAAACTTGAAACCATATTTTTTTCAAAACACCTTGGTAATAGACACAGGTACTAATATGCAGTTGTAGCTGCATTATCTGCTGTGCCGTCTTTCAGCTGTAGACCTGCAGTAAAATGTAAGGGAGAAAGTTGACTGAGTACATGGGAGTTTTGTACTGATAAGTTTAACTGAAACCACAAACCAAGCATCTGACCTAAACATTCAGTAATATAATTTCCGAAGACACAGCTCCTATGACATTTGCATTTTAGCTAATTGGTTATGCAAAATTAAGAGATGTTGCATGATCAGTGCTGAGTCACAGTATGTGTTTCAGTACCCCAGTACACAAAATACATACTGAATACCATATCCAGCATAATAGCCTTTGAAAAAGTAAACAATCAGATTTTTGGAGAGTACAGCAGAGCTTTTCAACTAGTGCTTTCTTTCAGCCTCACATAAACTGATTTCCATTTCACACCTGATTTAAAATCAGAGTTCTCATTAACATCGATATTTTCTGCATTTTATTTGTGAGGACTAAAACGCACTTAGCATGCAGCCTTTCCCAACTAAATTAGCTAGCATTAATCAGAGGTCAGGCTGTATGTGACACCTTACTTGTCATGATTTTTCACCATTTTGAGGATTTTCTGTCATTCTCACAGGTACAGAAGGCTGACTTTGGTACATCTGCAATGCCTCAATATCACAGGGGACAAACTATTTCACAATTTAGAAGTCCAAATAAAACTCAGAAGCATTTTGTTCAGGCAGGTGCATGCAGAAATTAGCATAATTAGTCCATATCTTGGACAGATTTTCCAAGCTTTCTATAATGTAGAAGCTCAAATCAGCCTGGAAGTAAACCTGAATACGTGTGCCCTGTCATAGCCATGGGCTATACAGATTACACTTGCTATCAGGCAGGTCTTTAGTTTTACTCCATTGTGCCCCTATATAGGCATGTCTCAGAATGATGAATTAGAGGCATCTATTACATAATTGATACCTCCTTTCTAGGTAGAATTTTCTCAGCAGTATTAATTGGTTGAGACATTTTATATAGTTTTTCTAAATATAGAAGTAAACCTCAGCTGTTCTTTAGTTACCATAGCAACTGTAAGGTATTCTGGCACTTGTCTGAGTGCATACATATAGCATTTGTCAAGTATAAAGTGAACATCTGAATCAATTTTTATTTATATTCTCCATTTTACATGTTTTACATTTGATCCTTCCATGGAAACAAAGGAGCAGACCATTGTTAGAATACTGTTGAAATCATAGAACAATTTAAGTTGGAAAAGACCTTTAAGTTCAAGTCCAATCATTAACCCAGTAATGCCAAATCCACCACTAAACTATGTTTCCAAGTGCTACATCTCAACATCTTTTAAATACAGTAGATCCCCGTTACTCACGGTCTGCCCCTATTCACACAAGTTCTGGAATCCACAAGGATAGCAAACCCACTAAGTATTCAAGTACGCCACACCTGTAGCCATGCCCCCTCCACTAATAAGCTCTGGAGGGTTGTACTGAGAGTGCAGCTCCCTCCGTAGTGCCTCATTAAAGTGGAGGAAATGCCTTTTGCCGCTTCCCAGCTCCTGGAAGGAAGCTGCTTTTCCAGGCACAGAAATTGGCATGGCTGGGAGCGGTGAAGCCGGCGCCCAGCGCCTCCGTGGATCCCAGCAGGCACGGATCCTCCTGCCACTGCCCTTTCACTGCCGTGTCCATGCTGGGTTTTATTGGGGTCTTTATCGGGGTTTCTGGTTGCCGGTGTGTTTCTCTTGTGTTCAAACATGGTGGAGGAGGCACACCACTGCACAGCAGGACTCTGGGGGAGACTTGGGGATGGGTCAGTGCTGGCTGGAGTGGTGCCATGGGTTCCCTGATGTTGTGCGATGGGAGCAACAGCTGAACAGGCTGGGACAGTCCCTGCTGTTCAAAGGCGCTGCTTTGTTTGGGGTTTCTTTTTCCAGGAATGCAACAGCCCCAAGAAAAGCTTTCGACTTTCTGGCAGAAGTGTGTGCTCAGCACAGTCAGAGCTGAGCTGGGGTGCAGAGCCGGGACAGCTGCAGAGGTTCACTCCTGGTTCGTTGCCTAGCAGCTCAGCCATGTTCGCAGATGCGAGGGCTATAGCCACCTTCACGACAGTCATGCCCCTGGCAGTGCCGGTGGTTCTGGCCTACCCTTTAACCCCGTAAGAGCAGAAGAGAAGGCAGAAGGTGAAGGAGCTTGGCATGGGAGGGGTCTCCCCTTTGGAGCAACCCCCTGGAACAGGAGCAGACCAGCAGTGTGGCAGTATCAAGGCTTTCAGGATGGAAGCCACTTGTCTGACCATCATGTCATAGGCTTTGTTAGCCCCCCACTCAGCCCAAGTGGATAAGCAGGCAGCGGGGATGCCACAGCCATGGCATAGATGGAGCAGGCAGCCAGTCTCAGGGACTGTGGCTATGGCTGGGTGAGCTGGTGCTGTGATCAGGACCTATTTGTGTGCCTGCACCTTCTTGTCCGTCCGTCCTTCTCCCCAGGGGACAGCCTGTCCCAGGCATAGTAACCATGGGAACCCCTCACCACCCAGCTCACGCCTAATTTAGATATCCATTAGCACTGCTGCCGGACATCATGAAGCCACAAAGGGTTTTTAGCTCTGAGAAGCACAGTGCTGTTTTTCTTACCGGGGGAGATGGTTTTTCGGGGGCTTATTGGTTGATTTCCTTCTCATCCCCTGCCCCTCAGCATAGTCATTCTTGTGGCAGAGGGCCTCCGTAGACCGGCAGCTGCATGAAGCCAGACCAACACTGCGGGCCAAGGGAAGATGACCATCGCCGCTTCTCCACGGCTCACAGTCGTTCACCCAATCCCGGGCAGGCGGCAGCTGGGGTCTGCCTCCCTGCCTCCCGACAGGGCTGTCTGCAGGAGCATGGGCCAGTGGAAGCTGCGCAAGGTGAAAGAGCTGGTGGCGCTCTGTGATCTGCTCCTGCTGTGGCTCCCAAGATGCGCGGGGCAGGGGTGGACGGGAGCCGGCACACCACCAGCGGACGGATTCATCCCGAGCCAGGAGAACCTGCAGCCCCACTCGTCCCTGCACCTGCTGCCCAGCCCGCAGCTCTCCCCTTCCCTCTCCTACCCTCCGTCTTCACCTCCTCTGCCCCACACATGCTACAAGGTATACCCCAGGCTTGCCCGGTATCAACTGTTTCTGTGTTTATGGCACGGCAGTAAATATCTACATACAAAAAACCCACAGTACACATAAATACTCTCCTGCCACCCGGAAGCAACTTTTTATTTTGGGCAGTGAGAGGAGTTCCAGAGCCAGCACAGGGATCAGACTCTGACATCAGGAGCCTGCACCAGCTGTGCTGCCCATGTCACAGCAGTGTGGACAGAGCTGAAACACAGGGCTGAGTCAGTGCCTCTGCTTCTGGCTGCCTGGGGATTAAATACCCCATCCAATGCCACCCCGAGGTCATCATTGGCAGAGGTAACTGTCCCCCGCCATCCCACAATTCGCAGTGGTGCCACTCCACCGTGCACAGAAGTGCCATCATGGCCCTGATGCCTCTGCGCCTGCCATGCGGCAGCACTCTCAGCTTCATGGAGATGGGACTAGCTCCCCTTTCTCCTAAATGGTGAGAATGAAGCATGTACAGCAAGTCTGGTGGGTAGTGACAGCGGGGGGGATCACATTCATAGGCTCATTATATATTCATGACCTGACGGGTTTGTGGTACGTACTGTGCACGTGCTGAGGTCACACAACTCGCTGAAAAATCACCTGCAACTATTTGGATCCAGCAAATTATGGATCGCAAATATGCAGAGGATCAGTGTACCTCCAGGGATGTTGAAACAACTTCCACAAGCAGCCTGTTCCAATGCCTTTTATGAATAAATCATTCCTAATATCTGGTCTAACCTTCCTCTGGTGCAATTTGAAGTCATTTTCTCTACTCTTGTCACTGACTACTTAGGAGAAAACACTACTCCCCACCTGACCTGTAGAGAACAAGGTCTCCTCTGAGCCTCCTGTTCTCCAGGCTAAACAACCTCAGAAACCTCAGTCCCTCCTCATAAAACTTGTGCTCCAGACACTTCAGAAGAGCTTGACTGTTCTTCTCTGGACATCCTCCAGCACCTTAATGTCTTTCTTGTAGTGAAGGGTTCAAAGCTGAACATGGGAAGTGGAAGAAGGCTGACTGTATTGCAGGATTTTTCCCCTGGCTTTACCCCCAGACTTCACCGTATTTACCCTATTTGCCCTATTTACCGCTACTTTGCAGATTTTGTTTATTGTGGCATCTTTCGAGAACTGACTCCCCACAATATTCTAGGGATTACTGCAATCTACATCTACTCTCTTTCAAGTTTAAAACCATTATCCCTTTGTCTTATCTCTACATATTCTACTTTTCTTGCTTCTAATGGTTAATAAAGGAGAAAAATAAAGAGGGGGTTTTTTAACTATTTTTTTTCAATTTTCTTTCATAAAATTTTACTGTGATTAACCCAGTTCTATGTCAAATCAAGCCTTTATCAACTCTAAATTGCAATAGTGCATTTAAAGGCAACTTAACACAGAATTATACATCAGTTTTATATCACTATATTTGTCCTCTTCTGGGCATCCCCTTCAAAAGAATAACGAATCACGAAATCTATCACTGACTGAACTGACATAAAGGCTTAGATGCTTTTTTCAACAACTTAAGTTACATTACCAACACTACACTCAATCACAGAATGGTCTCAGAAGAAAGGTACCACACGCAGCTCAAAATGACTGCTGAGAAGACTCCCACACTGAGGAAAGCATTCCCATAATAGCAGTAACAGCAGCAATTCTATCTAGCTCTGGGCTAGGCACTGTGGCAGGAGGATTTTTATAGCTCATAAAATATTCACTGACTGCTTTGATGTAACTTCTGTGCTAATAGTTCACACACTGTAATTTAGGAACCACTTCTCAGAGATTTTTAAGTGCTTGCTATGGGACAGATCATCATTATGTTGGAGAAAGGTGCAGGCTCTCTTTGCTCGTATTTAACTAAATGTTAATCAACTCTCAACTGAAGCAAAAGCTGAATAGTCAGAATACAGTCAGCCCTCTTCCACTTCACACCCCCCATATTGCGGCTTCACATCTGAGCGGCATGATTTTTCAGCGTTTAAGGAGGCCCCTTTTCGCAACTGCGCATGCGTGACCTGGCACGCATGAATATTCAATTAGGCAGCATGAATATGCAAATCAACCTGGGCAGCTGCAGAGATGGCTTGCCCCATCCTGGTCGCAGCGGTGGCGGCTTGGCTCAGCTGCTTCACCACCCACCCTGGGCTCCGCTGTTTTGCCACCCCCCCAGCATGGCCGCTGCTGCAACCGATACACAGCAACACAGTGCTGAAACAGTGCCGGGGAGCCGTCTGAGGGCACAGGGCAAATTTGCATATTAATGAGCTGCCATTCAAGGTGGAAATAGAGCTTCGCAGGATGCGAATAAGACCACGTGGTATAGGAGACCCGACTGTATATTATTGGGCTCTGCTGTGCTAACAGAATTACTCTGTTAAATAGCTTTTAGTACAGACAGAGTGAGCCCACATCTGCCTGTATCAGAGATACTGATTGCAGGAAGGAATAAGCACAAAAAGAAATAGGGAACCTAACAGTCTTTTGTGATCTGCACTTTAACCTGTAAATATAAGTCTTGTGTAAGTGTAATGTTAGGGTAACCCACTGTGTCATGGGCTAACACTCAAAGTTTATGTTTCAAACTAGAGCAATACCTAATTACTCTGATTTCCCTGAAGAACAAATTCTGCTTTACTTTACTGGAACAGGCTCCCCAGGGAAGTAGTCATAGTACTAAGCCTGTCGTAGTTCAACCAGCATTTGGACAATGCTCTCATGTGTAATTCTTGTGGAGTTCTGCACAGGGCCAGGAGTTGGAACTCATGATCCTGATGGGTCCCTTAATATGATTCCATGATACTTTCTACTTCCATGCCAATTCAAATAATCAAGATGAGGAAAATTTGCTTATCTTTTTTATGAGTCTTAAATGTCTGAGAAACAAAAGTACAATACTTGCCCTGTGTTCCCCATATCACTATACTTAGGGAGTTTTAGCTGAAATGGTATTTACAGTTCATTAAAAAACCTCAGGAAAGTTTCAGCTAAAAATAAGATCCCAGTATATGCAAACTTGGTTCCATTTACTCCTAAACTTAAAAAAAAAAATAGAAGAAAAACTGAAATTAGAACACCTTTCTCTACTGAAATAATTTTGTTCCTCTTCATTTTATCTTGCAACTCCATAAAATAAAAAGAATATAAATCAGTACGTCCACACTTAAAGAAATCTGAAGGTTCACTATAATACTAGGCAAAAAATATGCAGCTATAAATCAATTTTATTCAAACATAAAACAGTTCATGACTATAATTCCATGTTAGTTTTAGACCTCTATTGCAGTCATTCTATTTTCTGATTTTATGGAAAACTGTGTATTACTTACTATCCTGTTGCATTCTAGCTATGATGATCCACGAGTGTAATACTCATACATATACGTATAGAAATGTATGAACTGATAAAGATTGTAAACAAACACGATTTCTGGTATATATTCTTAATTTCTGCTAAAAAGAGCCAGACGTGTTAGCATAGAGGAAATATGCTATTGGAAGTAGACATGATATATATATATATAAATCAAATACTAAATATTTTAGAACAGTAAAGTTAACAGGTGCATTTCACAATGGAAAAACTTGTCTCTTTGAGGACTTTCAAAGCAACAACATGATATTTGAAAGATGGTGAAATGCCAAAAATTTATGATCTTCCTTGACAAGATATCCATCCAATGGCATCCTAGCCTGTATTAGAAACAGTGTGAGGAGTCAAACTAGGGAAGTTATCCTTCCCCTGTACTCAACACTGGTCAGACCACATCTTGAGTAGTGTATCCAGTTCTGGGCTCCCCAGTTTAAGAAGGATGTTGAGCTGCTTGAGAGGGTCCAGAGAAGGACGACATGGTTGGAGAAAGGACTGGAGGACAAGCCCTAATGGGAGCTGCTACGGGAACTGAGGTTGTTCAGCCTGCAGAAGAGGAGACTCAGAGGCAACCTAATTGCTGTTTACAACTACCTGAGAGGAGGTTGCACTCAGGTGGATGTGAATCTCTTCTCTCAGGCTGATGACACCAGAACAAGAGGACATGGCCTTAAGCTGCACCAGGGGAGGTTTAGACTGAATGACAGGAAGAGGTTTTTCCCAGAGAGAGTGATCGCTCATTGGAATGGTCTGCCCAGGGAGGTGGTTGAGTCGCCATCCCTGGAGGTGTTCAAGAGAAGACTCGATGAGGAGCTCAGTGACATGGTCTAGTAGGTGGGGAGTTGGACTGGATGGTCTTGTGGGTAGTGCCATGGTTTAGACAATGGGATGGTGTTGCATTAAAGGTTGGACTTGATGATCTCCAAGGTCTCTTCCAACCTTGCTAATACTGTGTGATATCTCAAAGAGCAGAACTAGTGCTGTGACTAACTTCGATCTTTGTTGAAAAATGAGTAGAACATTGATTGCAAACAGTTTCCAAGTGAAAATCTGAATATCAAACTGAACTTGAATAATTAGTGCCTGTGCTAGTAAGAGCATCTTCTTACCTACTGTGTTAAAATGTTGGTTTTGGTATATATCAAGAAGCTGCCAAATTAATCCAGAGCATGAAATTGGAAGTTTACTGAAATTTGGAACAAGGCAGGGACCCAGCACCACAGCCATAACGATTTCAGAAGCATTAATAAACTAAACTCCGTCATGATCATTCACTTCTCTGCTGGAAGAATAATATCAATCAAAATTAATAAAATCAAAATGAATAAGCATTCACTTTGTTTTGAACTAAATGCCTTTGAACTTAATCATTTTATAGGGAGGGAGGAAATGACAAGCAGAAAGAGAGTGATGAACTTGAACTAACCTAATTCTGTCAAAATATTTATGATATGTAAAATTAATAATTTGGTTTTAGGTGTGTCTGTGTTCATGATCAGATTTGTTTTCTATAATTGCACATAAAATTTAATCTTTTGGGTCTACATTTTAAAAAATATTGCATTTTTGTCTGTTTGTCTAAGCAAGTTAAATTCAGCTATACATTAAAAGACAGATTTTAATTTAATGATGTTTAGATTTAGAGCCTCAAACATTTTTTAAATGTTATTCTTTGGTGTATTCCAATTTTTCTCTAAGAAGAATAGTTGCTAATCAGCCATGACAGCTCTCATAAGTTTAGGATGGCACCTTAAAATAATACCATCACAAGGACAAAATGCAAACTAGAGTTCTGTAAAACTATAAATTTTTTAGCAATATTAGTAATATAGTGGAATAAGAAATGTTGCTTAATAACTAAGACCCTTTCCAAGAAAATTGATTGATTGCTATCTTGTCCCTCTGAAAACTACATAGAACATATTGAGAGGAGGAACACTCTCATGTGGGCTGTGGTGTTCCTGGGTTCAGGACATAGATCCAGTGGAGAAGAATGTACACACATGAGTTTTATTTATTATTCTGGAGCTGCAAAAGTCTCATTACAATGTTAAAGAAACAATGGAGTGCACTGTTTGTTTCTTTTTAAATAATTCAGAGTCAAGAAAATTTGTGTCTTCAGCTGAAGTGGACTCTCCAAATAAAAATTTAATCTGCCAAGGAAGAATAAACAGAACATATTTTTCAATGTTAAGAAAAGCATTTGAGGTGAAGAGAAGTAACATTTTAAAATTTAAGAAACTGACACTCTATGAGAGGTACCTTGGGAAGATACAGTATAAAAATGATCAAAAACTCCAAAATCTGGCCCTCCAAGTTGGAAAAATTGCTTCAAAGTGCACCAAAAATGTGATAAACATATGGATGAAATTAAACGTCCTGCTTATATAATGATATACTGATTGCTTTTCATAATATCCTTCTGGATTTATTGTTTCTACTCATATAGATTATTTATTTCTTAGAGATGTCAGTTGTATCATATATTCATTTTTATGCTCTATACAGCAGATATTGCATAAAAGATTTAATGCTTTTAAACTCCGTTTCTTTCAGGACCGTTCTACAGTAACATATATTTATTAATATATAATCTCTTGCTCTGCTGTAGAGACCTAGGGATGGCACATGTGCCAAACTGTGTGCTTAAATCAAGGTGTGGTGAGAATACTTCTAAATTGCTCTCTAAAAACGAAAGCATTCAGCCTTCTAATGAGTTGGTCACTTGAAAGCAATTTATCTGGCAAACATCAGATTACACAGTCCTATGAAAGCACATCTGTAAGGAGCAAAAGATCTTTGTAAGTTGCAATAGCTGCAATCAAATTCATTTGTTTAGAGTCAAATGCAAATTACACTCAGCAGAAAGAGAAGAGAGTATCAAACATGAGAACAAGGTCTATGCCACAGCTGAAGAGCCCTACATTCAACTGGAGAGAAAATTACTCCCTCACAATTCTTCCTTGCTTATCTTCTCACCTTGAGTCCCCTCTCTAGAGTGTTAGGAGTTTCTGCTTACTGACCCGTTAGGACTCAGGCTCCCTTGCCTCAGTGGTCTGGGTTTGATCGGTGTACAGTTAATCTTCACAGTGACTATGGATCTAATTTGTATTTGTGCTGAAAACAGCACTGATAATACAGAGATGTTTTGGTATTGTTGAACAATGTTTAAGCAGAGCTGAAGCCTTTTCTGCTTCTCATATTGCATTACTGGTGAGGAGGTTGGGGGTGCATGGGAAACTGGGAGGAGACACAGGTGGGACAGGTGACCCAAGCTGACCCAAGTGATATTGTATACATTTCCATATGACATCATGCTCGACATATAAAGAGGGGATAAGAAAGAAGAATTGGGGCTTGTTCAGAGTGATGGTGTTTGTCTTCTCAAGTAACTGTTACATGTGATAGAGCCCTGCTTTCCTGGGAATGGCTGCAGACCTTCCTTCCACTGGGAAGCAGTGAATGAGTTCCTTCTTTTGCTCTGCTTGTGCTGGGTTTTGCTTTTCCTATTAAACTTGTATCTCAAATCATGAGTTTTCTCACTTTTACTCTACTTATTATTTGTCCCACCTATTTGTGGGATCATGAGTGAGCAGCTATGTGGTGCTTAGATGACAGCTGAGCTTAAGCCATGACACTGTCTCTTTCTTGTTGTGTACACTCTGACAGCAACAAAGGGTGATGAAGAGGATCTAGATAGTGAACAGGATGCAGAGACATTTGCTGTGGCAAAAGACCTAACAGTCATTCAGGTTATGAGAATAGAATGATATGAGGAAGCTGGACCCTGCCCAGAACTCAGTCCCCATTTCAACCTGGGAAGAAGGTAGTGTTCTGTGCCCTTGCCTAACTGTTTTATGGAGTAATTTAAGGAGAGTCTAAGCCTTGGACTGCTTCAACCTACTGTCAAACTAATTGCCAACAGAATAAAACTTATGTTGTAGCATATAACCTCAGGACATGTGCAGTAAAAATTTCTTTCTTGGGCACTGAGTTCTTCTGCTCTGCTATGAGAAACTTCTTTTCCACTTCTTGCTCATGTTCTCTGATCTGTAGCTGCCTTCACATTTCAGCATTATTATTGCTTGATCTGAGTCATCGCAGGATGGGGTTGGAAGGGACCCACAAGGATCATCTAGTCCAACTCCCAAGCGAATGCCCACCCAGGGATCGAACCCACAACCCTGGAGCCATGGGCACCACGCTCCATCCATCCGAGCCTCCCATCATCTAGACCATGTAACTGAGTTCCTCATCCAGTCTTCTCTTTAACACCTTCAGGGATGGCCGCTCCACCACCTCCCTGGGCAGACTATTCCAATGAGAGATCACTCTTTCTATGAAAAAACTCTTCCTAATATCCAGTCTAAACCTCCCCTGGTATAGCTTAAGGCCATATCCTCGTGTTCTGGTGTCATCAGCCTGAGAGAAGAGATTCACACCCACCTGACTGCAACCTCCCTTCAGGTAGTTGTAAACAGCAATCAGGTCACCTCTGAGTCTCCTTTTCTCCAGGCTGAACAGCACAGGTAACTAAAGAGTCAAATAATTGCTACTTGCAAAGAATCCTCAAAGAATCCTACTGCCTTTAGGTTTCCTTTGAAATTATTTACTTGACTGAAAATAAGATATATACGTCATGAGTTGTGAAAGCTATGAGGAATGAAAATTGGTGCAGTGTTGGATTCTTGTTTGATCTAGCATATAATGCCTTGTAAGGTTTAAGTCAACTGTAATTAAAACTGTTTCAGTAGATCTTGGGCTAATTTTAAAATCATCATAAATCCGAGAGTCTTGTATCAGAACACTATAAAAATTGTAAAAAAAAACTACAAAAAAAGGAAGCTTAAATCCTTTCAAGGCTGTGGCATCCACTGCACAGACAACAAAGCAGTCTGATTTGTAGGATCAGAATGAGATTTGCAGCTTGTACAAACTAATGTCCCATAATGACGTGCTGAAATTGATTAGTATTAAACTTCAGCAGGCAAATAAAATACCTTTCACTGTTGATACGAATAAAAAGCAGAGAAGTCTTTACAGAGATCCCTAGCGTTTTAAGATCACATTACTCCAGGGGACATCAGTTTAAATAGATTCCTTCATTTTCCCTTAACTCTAATTATACACCAGGAAATTCACTCCCTCCCCATTCACTCTTTCTTTTTTCCCTATCTTTTTCTTGGTGCTATAGCACATGGAAAAACCAAATGCTTCATATATTCTTTTGTGCATCTTGTCAGTAAACCCTTAAGTGTTTTACAGCTATCAGGCTAGTTTTATAGCATGTGTGTAAAATAAAGGTTTATGAAAATCTGTGCCCTTTTCCCAATAAAGCATAAACTTTAGACAGGATTCATAAATCTGCTTACGCAGTGTGCCCTTGCAAAACTGCTTCCTCTTCTTCTTCAGAATAGTTAAACTTTTGCTGTACATCAGGTTCAAAACCCACTTGAGCACCCAAACGCAGGCACTTTACCAAGGAACTCATTTTCACTGGATATTCTGAGTTGGAAGGGACTCACAAGGATCATTGAATCCAACTCTTAAATGGCACCACTGCCTCCCTGGCAGGAATCGAACCCCAGTCTCCTATCTGAGAGGCAGGGAAACTCACCACTGTCATACACTCTTTGGCCCACACTTTTGGACAGGCCGTGTTCCTTTTCTTGCATACTTTCTAATTGCTGCAAAAAGTGAGGCAGTGGCTTTAAAATCAAACCTCCCCAGAAAGGATACAGAATCTATTTAAGTCCTTAAGGACATACGGTATGACATGATGTAACAAAATAACCATAAAGTTAATGCATATAGATAATGAATCAAGACCACAGAAACAAATTAACACTTTGAATTTTGGCAACATTACAATGTTTGTCCTACAACCGCAGGAGAAAATTTTTGTGCATTAATCCCTAATTTTTAAAAAGCAAATTCAAACAGTTTTTAATCAAGTTGTAAATCTGAAATTCTTCGAGATACAACCAGGACTAGAAACTAAAGCAAATGCACCACTTGAGTGATCAGGAAAGTTAATAGCAGCATTTTCTTTTCTTCTATTTGGAAAAACACTTCAGAGAAATTATAGTCCTTAGCAGTAGGTTTTCTGTTTGCTGTTTGAGAATAAACAATAGTGAGACTTGGAAACCTTGTTGTTACCTTGATGAAGAGTTGATGTGTTTTACTGCTTAATCCACTTTGGTACAGTGGTAAGTGTCCCCACCTGGCGTGTGGGAGACCTGGGTTCGATTCCCGCCAAGGGGACAGTGTTAAGAGTTGGACTCGATGATCCTTGTGGGTCCATTCCAACTCAGAATATTCTGTGAATTCTTATGAGCATGGATTTCCGCCTACTTTTTCTCCAAGGACATTTTTCCTAGTTGTCCTATGTGTTCCTGCTTCAGCCCATCTGGTTGCAATTCAACCTGTCCATGTTCCTCATTAGTTTTCCATGGGGACTTCTCACTAAATCTTTCCTCATAGCTAAGCTAGTTACCCCTTCAACACATAGAAAATTCCTTCTTAGTAAAAATTAATACGTTTTCTGAATTTTGGTACATTTGCATTATTTTTTAATATTACAGAATAGATTTTTCTCATTTCCTTTTTAACTCAGGTGATTTAGACTGGGAAATCTCATACAAGAATGTAGTCAAGAGATTGTATAAAGCAATTTTAGGGTTAGAAAATGTTAGGCCAAAATTCTGAAGACAAAATACCTCAAAAATGAGGGAATTCAATCCATTATCAGCAAGTTTGCAGATGATACTAAGCTGGGGGCAAATGTTGAACTGCCGGAGGGTAGGAAGGCCCTCCAGAGGGACCTTGACAGGCTGGAGAGATGGGCAGGCTCCAACAGTATGAGGTTTAACAAGACTANGTTGTGCTCTGGGATGTGCTCTCGGTCTCTATACGGGTGTTAGGTGGTGAGTTGGACTAGATGATCCTTGTGGGTCCCTTCCAACTCATAATATTCTGTGATTCTGTGATTCTGTGAAAAATTCACTTCTATGTTGAGAGAAAACATTGGTTCTGGTTTTACAGGTAGTGCTGTTCAATCAGATTTTCTTGCTTACCAAAAGTCATTTAATATATATATTTCATATATATGGAAACTTTTAAATTAACTCATGTTTTAATTCTTTATTTTTACACCAAGAATGTGTTAACTCAAGGCCAAGACTCATGAGAGAAAGTAGATAAAGCAATGACTGAACTTTTATCCAATTTGGAATATTTACAGAGCAATATTTTACTTTGGTTATCTGTTTATTCGGTATCAATAATAATGCTGTACATATCTATAGTCTTCATCATTATCGTTTAAGTGCCTAGGAACTGTCAATCCTTTAGAATGACGCATAGGTTTTTGTTGTTCAGAGTATAGGAGGAAACTTTCCTTGTTTTACCATGTCCTCTATCTTATACTGGGAAAATTATTCTTTCAACCATTACATGATATGCAAACCATTTGTACCAATTTATGCATCTTGAATTTTTTAATGAGTGCCCAACCAAACCAATATTCTAGTCTATTATGTCTTTTTTTCCAATGTGTAAAACCTCTAATGATTTTCTCCCCACAGAAAAATTTGTTTTATAAGTATGCATGTTTTGATAGTTATTTCTTGAAGTTCATCTTAATATTTCAGCTCTGTTGTCACTACAAGGTAAAGCACTTTTATAATTATAATATGGTATCTCATAGCACCATAATAAAGCAAATAAAAAACCTACCTATGAAAATGTCACTACTTACTAGAAATTTTCCTAAATAAACAAGAGGGGGAAAAAAAAGAGAAAATATACTAGTGCTTGCACGTGTTTTGCATAGTGCTTGCATACTTGTTTTGGAATAATACCTCATCTTACTCAAGAACAAAGTTATGTGTAGATGTAACCATGGACCAATCACAAATGTACTGATCACAAAGTTAAATTTAAGGTACTAGAACTCTCAACACTGAAGTACATCAACAAGTTGTACAGGAATTTTTGCTACAGTGAAGCATAAAAGATAAGAAATGTACAAAGGGTAACCAATGACTGTAGTTGTCTCTTAAGGCATGAAGAGAAGGAAAGTCTTTCAATTTCAAAAATCATGTTTTACTCTAACTTAAATTAGGATGGTTATTTTCTTAAGTAGAAAGCTTGCTATCTAACAAAGGTAGAACACAAACAGAAAACTACAACCGAGCCACAACCTATCAGTGCCTGTCTAGCCAATTCTTGCTTTCTCATGATTCTAGTGTATTGGAAACTGATCATGAATTCATGTAATATTTACTGCTGCTTCACTCTAGTTCATATAAATTGGAAGTCTGAAAAAAGTACTGTTGATATGCAGGATAGGGTAGGATGAGACTTGCATTCTGTCACATTCAGAATTCCTAATTATACTTACTTAACAAAGTTAGACACAAAAACCCAAAAGCTACTAAACTTGGCAAGTCATGACTGAAATGGAATGAGGGCTGATGTTACATGACAAACAAATCTCCCAAGTCAAAAAAATAGCATGCATCTTTAGGCAAAATAATCAGACAGTCCATTGAACCTTCAACAGGACTGTCTGGTTTCAATGTCAACACATTTTTTTTTCAATAATGTCTTATCAGACACAACAAAATTATTTGAAGCAATTCAGACAGAGTTGGAATATGGGACTGCTTACTCACTTGGTGGTGACTAATGGCTGATAGAGGAATAAAATCCCTTATTCTAATTTGACCCACAGGATCATCTAGTCCAACTCCCAAGTGAACACCCACGCAGGGATCAGGCCCACAAGCATGGAACCATGGGCACCACACTCCATCGATCCAAGCCTCCCACCAACTAGACCATGTAACTGAGCTCCTCATCGAGTCTTCTCTTAAACACCTCCAGGGATGGCCACTCCACCACCTCCCTGGGCAGACCATTCCAATGAGAGATCACTCTCTCTGTGAAAAAACTCTTCCTAACATTCAGTCTATACCTCCCCTGGTGTAGTTTAAGGTCATATCCTCTTGTTCTGGTGTCATCAGCCTGAGAGAAGAGATACACACCCACCTGACTGGAACCTCCCCTCAGGTAGTTGTAAACAGCAATTAGGTCACCTCTGGGTCTCCTCCAGGCTGAACAACCCTAATTCCCATAGCTGGTCCCCATAGGGCTTGTTCTCCATTCCTTTCACCATCCTTGTCACTCTTCTCTGGACCCTCTCAAGCAGCTCAACATTCTTTCCAACTCAGAATAACCTGTGAACCTGTGAATGTCTAATGATGGATGTTTGGGGTTAAATTTCATTATCCTGCTCATAACTATGTATGTATGCAATACTTCACTATAAAAAAAAGTTAGTGTTATTAAGCTCTGAATTCAATGTAATAAAAAAATATTTGTTTCCCATTACAAGAATGCATGTCATACATATTACCAAACTTATTTCAGCTTCATCAGACTCCTTTAGTGTGTTTGTTAACTCACAAATATTCTGTCACTCACTACTTTAATAATGCCAATAAACAAGATTAAAACATACGAAAGGATGGAAAGAAACTTATACATACTGTACTTGCTTTTGTTTTCCAAGACTGAGTGCAGGAGTAATGATCTGATGTAATTTTTTTTCTCCATATCAAGTTGCTCCTGTTTATTGTTAGTGTAGAATTTCACTCTTCACAGCATTTGTACTAAGTTCAATGAACACAGTCTGTCAATTCAAATGAATTGTCATTCAGGCAGTGTTCTCTTTCATGTCAGTCTAAATGGCACAAAAGTGCTTTCACTAAAGCAAATGCATTAAATTAGTTAAAAGCAATATTTATGCAATAAATAAGTGAAACCTTCGAGAACCTTTCTGACCTACAGCACTGGTGACATGAAATAAAAGTCTGGTCAACAGACTTGCCTCCACTTCTTTTTGAAATTCCTAGAACAGTAATACTGCTGATATTCAGACTAGACTATCCAGTCAATATCTGGATCACAAACTTTTACAAGCAAGGCCTTGTGATTATGTAATCTTTTCCTGCATGTTCTTCACTAAGATGTTTATTCACACAGTTAGTCACTTGCAATTTTACTGTTTTCCA
Organism: Pitta sordida; assembly: GCA_013390025.1. Taxonomy (NCBI): domain Eukaryota; kingdom Metazoa; phylum Chordata; class Aves; order Passeriformes; family Pittidae; genus Pitta; species Pitta sordida. The sequence continues at coordinate 30,638 of WEKX01011919.1, forward strand.
ACCATTTTATCAATAAACAGGTACATTGATCAAATAATTTTTACAGCAGACTCTTTTATCAATTGGTTCAATGTTTGATAATATGTATAACAACCAATATAAAAAGTCAAAATTCCTTGTACTCTTCTATTATTGAGCTGATGAACTGCAGATTCTGTAACTTGCATCACAGAGTTACACACGTAGGGCATCAGGTGAACCTGGTGCTTTCACCACTACAACCTCTTTAAATGTGCCCTAGACACAGTCCTCAGAATGTTCCCTTCTTGCATATACAGAATATGCCCGCTTAACTGCGGTTCACCTCTCAGAGATTTCAATACTTCGCTGTTCATTTTTCAGTGAAAATCTAGGGTGTGTGCAGGCACCGAAAATGATGTGAAGGCAGATAGCTAATGGATATGTAAATGAACTCATTAATATGTAAATAATCCCAGCCCATGAGCCACCACAGGCAACAAGAGTAGGGAAATGGGAGCCATGAAGCTCATCTCATCCCAGTACCAGCCGGGATGCATTGAATGTAAATGTGTTTTTGCATAGCCAGCTTTGTCCCCTGCCGGGCTGCAGGGGGACTCCACCACTGTGTGTCTGTGCATAAGAGTAGGAGTGGGAAGCACCTTCCCTCCATCTCCACGCCATGCCGAGATGGATGGCTCAAGTTCTTGCTGTTCACAGTCATGAGCCCAGAAGACAATCTGGGGAGGGAAAAAAAAAATGGGGGAAAAAATGAGAAAAGTGTTAGTTTCATAGTTGTGACATCCCATCCTATCCCATCCCATCCCATCTCCCAGTGGTGAAGGGAGGAAACCAGGAAGGCAGCCACGAGCGACATCGCCCATCCCAGTCCCGGTCCCATCCCATCCTAGCTTGCGGTGGCAAGGGGAGGGAGCTTGGAAAGGAGCCATGAGTGGTGCAGCCTGGTTCTGGTGGCATCCAGTCCCTGAGAGGTGTGGGACAACGGGCAGGGCTTAACTGCATATTCATGAAATCACTCCCTTCTTGAATCGTGCCTTTGTGGCCTGGTCCCAGACTCGTGGATCCATAAAACCCAGGTACTCACTGTACATGACTTCTATTAAAACTTTTGTGGGCTACTTTGCCCTGCCTTTACAACTGTGCTGTAGAAAGATGGTTAGAATCTAAAGGGAACGGTCCCTATAAGAGATTTCATAAGCACAGACTTGAGACTTCTGAATAGTTCAATAACATCTCCTTGAACAGCAGAAATAAAAGAATATTTTGACAATAATTTCTTAGAAAAACAACAGGTGTCCGCTATTGATTGCAAAGTAGAATTTGCTTTATAGGCATGAGTTAGCAGAACGTGGCTTTCGTGTGTATTGCTTCACTTAGCCAATAAAGCAGTAATTAGTTCACGTGAACAATAGCAATAAACCAATCACCTGCAACAATCAGTTGTGTGCACAGATGTAAAAATGCTATATATTATCTGCTTGAACCCTTAATAAACGATTCTTAGCTGTTAACTCATATTGGGTCGTCGCTTTGATCTCCGAAGTTCTGGCTTTCTCCCAGCACTGTGCATTTCACAGAATCACATAATATTCTGATTTCGAAGGAACCCACAAGGACCACTGAGTCCTACTCTTAAACAGTGCCACTGCCTCCCTGGTGGAAATTGAAGCCCACATGAAAGACAGGGACGCTCAGCACCGTACTAGAGTGGATTTTTATTTCCATGGCTTTCCTGCAAGGATACTTTCACATAATTTTATTTTGCCATGAGTATTTCTGTAGTATTTTACTGTTACCAATCAGTGGTACTGTTACTCCCACAGTGTGTGGGAGTGTTTTGGTTTTGTTTGTTTTTTCTCTACATTAAGTACTCAAATTTCTTGGTATTAGAAATAAAACATCAAATCAGGAACAAATACAGCCTTTTTATGCATGGTAAGAAAACGTCATGTAGAACCACAGGAAATATCAGATATTGTTTAGCAGGAATGGTCCTTTGTAAAAAGGTTGGGGACAAAGAAGAATCTAGGTCTAGGTAAGCTGGACATAGAGACTACTTGCTCTAAAAATGACTTCTAAGAAAGGAATTCAAATCAACAGTCTAAAACAAAACATGTAAAAATGCCACTATTAAAAAGTCAATATACTCTCATTCTTGATTTTCCTATTCTTTTTCAATAGTAAAGCAAACAAAGCCAGGAAGACTGACTTCACATTTTAAAATTTATTTTATCTCACAGCACACTTACTTGCCAATTAAAAACCTGTGATTTACATTTTTTCTCCAAATAATGTCATTAATGAAGTACAACAATATCATCAGGTATGAGTACAATGACCTGAGTTCTGATCATTTAATAATTTTTCAACCATATGACCATTGATATTGCACTAGGAAGGACTGGTATTATTCCCAACCTTAAGTTGAGGTCTCTACTCCAATCTTCCACTTGGTCAGCTGTAAGATAAGACTGGATTGCTCTGTGCTTCCGTCAATCTAGACGGAATCTTGTAGATTCCGAAATCTACAAGTCTGAAGGCTACACAGCCTGCATGGATATCCTCCTCCACTGTTTGACTCTTCTCACAGTGAAAAGACCTCATATCCAGCCCAAAATACCATAACCACTGTCTCCTGTAAGTCTATTCCTCACTCCACTTGCAGATTTACAAATGCACAGAGACAATATATTTTCCTTCAAACTGAATTAAATCTGCATGCCATCAGTCTTAATTGAGTCTTCTATCCAGGATGGCTCTTCTTGGATTTTCATTTTAGCATGCAAGATTACTTTAATTACTAGAAATCTGAACTTTCTGTTTGAGTACTGCCTCCAAAACTGTCAGACATTCAAACAATCTTTGTGAAAGGGAGCTCTTAGAAGCAGCAGAGTACAAGATGCTGATTGACTTTAGCTGCAACCAGATGGGATGACACTGTGAGTGTCTAGGTCAGCAAAACGATAGTGCAGAACTTTTTAATAAGAGCTGTACATTTGGACGGCTCCTCAGCCCTGGCAGAAAGTCAGCCACAGAGCCTGTATGAGGAATATCAGAAATCATATGAAATAGTTCTTTTTTAAAATAAAATAATCTATTATTATTTAACTAAGAATGAGTAAAGATAAAATAAAAAATTAATTACAGTGTCATTCAGGCTGGAGAAGCCTCAGGAAGTCTCTAGCCCAACTAAAGCAGGGTGAGCTCTGAGGTCCAACCAGGTTGCTCAGGGCTTTATGAAATCTGATATTGAAAATCTTCAGTTCAGACATCCTGCATCATCTCTGAGAAGCCTGTTTCGACACTAGTCTGTCTTCATGGCATGCTAATTCTTATCGCCCCTTAAACTGGATCTTCCGTCTCTTTCAATTTATATCTATTGTCTCGTGTCATCCTGTCATGCACAGATTTAAAGACCCTGACACTATCATCTCATAACCTCCCCATAAGGAATGGAAGGCTTCTATTATGTTCCCTTCGCAGTCCACTTACCCTTTTACTCTCTAGGCTAAATAATGCCATCTTCCTGAGCCTTTCCTGATGGATCATGTGCTTCAAAGACAAAGTCACAGTTAACTTCAACAGGAGGACACAGATTTGAATCATGCGAAAAGTCAGTTCACCTTGCTCTAGTCTACTTTCAGTACCTTCTTTTCTATATGACTTTTCTGTTCTCTTCTGTAACATTTTAAATTGTCCTGCATGTCACCACTGATCATCCAGTTCACTTGAATATGGAAGGATAAATTTCCAGAGCATTTCCTAATTTGATATAAGCTTTCAGTTAAAGAATCACCTTGCTCATTGAACAAAAGGCAATTTTAGTTGCGATACCTTCCAGTTATGTTACAAGGTTTAGTGAATTTCAGTTTTCAGATGCTTATTTTGAAAAGACAGTGCAGTAGTTTGATGATGTAATGCTCAAAATTTAATGCATATCCATTTTGGTATGGGTTTCAAACTAGTTACATTTCGAGAGGGAATTGTCCAGGGAAGAATAGAAGAAAGAGATAAGGAACTCAGAGCCTTAAGATGTGAAATGCTTTGATTTTGTTTAGTGTGGAATGCAAATTTAGGAACAAAGTCCCATCCAAAGATAAAATTATTCTCTGAAAAAGTGGAAAATTGTGATTTTAAAATATAATTGCTTAGGGAGCACAAAGCCCTTAGTTTGTTGTATGTAATTTAAAGTAATTGATAAAGGCACTATATAACTACCTTGGAAAATAAAAATATTTTCCTTGAATACTGCATGTCTTTCCAAATGATTATGTTGTAGTAAATGATGGAAAATTTAAGTGTGCTGAAAGAAAGACATTTTTTGCAAAGAGAGACGTTAAATGCTAAAAGAGGTTGTATGGGGGTTTTGGTAGTGGGGGGGCTATGGGGGAGGCTTTTCTTCAAGAAGTTGCTGGAAGCCTCCCTCATAGCCGCCAGGGCTAATGCCAGCCAGCTCCTGACTGGACTTACCGCTGGCCAAGGCCAGGCCAATCAGAAGAGTTAGAGGCGCCTCTGTGACAACATATTTAAGAAGAAGAAAAAAAAGTTAGAAGAGTAAGAAGACATGACTGCCAGAGACAAGCAGTGAGAAGTTGTAACAGCAAATGCAGGCATCAAGGCCAGGGCCGAAGGAGTGGGAGAACGTGTTCCAGGCGTCTCCCTGCAGCTCATGATGAGTACCATGGTGAAGCAGGCTGTCCCCCTGCAGCCCGTGGAATGGGGAGAACACAGAGATGCAGAATATCAAGCTGTAGCACATGGAGAGGGGAGCCCATGCTGGAGCAGGTGGATGCTGGAGGGAAGTTGCAGCCCATTGGAGCCCACATTGGAGCAGAGTCCCAGGAGATGTGTGGCCCATGGAGATGAGAATCCACGCTGGAGCAGAACTCTACCTGGTAGGATCTGTGTGCTTTGGGATAGGACCCACAGTGGAGCAGCCAGTGTTGAAGGACTACACCCGGTGGAGTGACCCACGGGCAGCAGTGTTTGGAAGAGCTGCTCCCCCTGGGATTGGGCTCACACTGGAGAGGGTCATGAAAGATTTTCTCCCATGGGAAGGACTCCATGGAATGCAGGGGAATAGCCTCCTCCCTTGAGCAGCAGCAGAGAAACACCAGCTGCCTGGTTTTCCCCTTCTCCTGTTCCCCCTTTGTCTCCTGGGGGAAAGGGGGAATGTGGGAATGTGGTAAGAGATGGAGGGGTGGGGGAGAAGGTTGCCTTCAAGATGATACTTCTCACTTTAAGCTCTGATCTTGTTAGAAATAAATTCTTTACATCCTCACCTTGGAGTCTGTTTTGCCTGTGACAGTAAAAGATTTTCTAATACATTCGTGTCTTCTATAATGCGGACCCACGGTCTTAATCAGGATCCGTGTAGCCCTACTTCTGTATTGAATGGTGGCCGCGGCGCCACCCATGCCACTCCTGCTGCCACCGCCGTCAGCCCTGCCACCATCAGCTGTGCTGCCACCGCCATCCATGACGCCCCTGCTACCGTTCACGCCACCACCACCGCCCATACCACCACCTGTGCCGCTGCCACTGCTGCCACCGCCATGGCAGGTCGCATATGCACAGTTGAGAAATGGGTCTCCTACATCACTAAAAGGTCATGCTGCTAAGATCTGAAGCAACAATATGGGGAGCGCGAAGTGCAAGAGGGCCCACTGTAGTCCTCATTCCTGCTGTAGCAAAACCCTTCAGTTGTTTTTTTTCTCATTCCCTCTCTCCTCTGTTTCTATGGAGTGGGAGGATGAAGTGAGAGAGTGACTGTGAGTGAATCTCTGGCATTCAGCCAGGGTCAAACCACCACAGATGTGCTCAGAGAGCCTGAGACATCTAAATCTATGAAGATTTTTTTTAAAAAAAGGAAATAGTAATCAACTGGAGAAGACTAGGATCAATCTAATGTGACTTTGAAATTAATCTTGTATGATGATGGCTTCATCTTGGCTGGCTACCGGACTCTCACTCTCCCTTTTTTGGCTGCCCCCTTCTCAACAGGACAGGGTAGAAAAAAACCTCATTGAGGGCCAAGATGAAGACATGGAAATTGCTTACTGATTATCAACATGGGCAAAACAGACTCAACATGAGAAAAATTAGTTTAATTAATTGTCAATTGAAATATTCAAAGTAGGCAGTCATAAATATGCAAGTCCCCCCTGCTCCCCAAGCCACTGCACGGACCTCTGGTGCGCTGGTCTGCCTGCCTATGCTGCCCCGGACTCGCTGGTCCACATGCCCAGGCACGGCTGTGCCTGCCCATGCTGGCAGCACTGCATAAGAGGCAGCGGAGTCGGCTTGGCCACTGACTGTGCCAGCGCCATTCCCATGGTGATGGGCTGGCCAGGCACAACCAGCCGCTCACTGTCTGCCGCCTGAGTGGTGGGTGTGATTTGGAGAATCAGAAAATTACAAATTAGTGTGTTAGGTAAGGGCATAGAGATTTAGGGATTTTAGTGAATTAGTGAATATTTAGTGAATTTCAGAAGGAGTAGTAGACTTTAAGATCATTCAGAAGGCCTGAGAATTAAGGTTGAATATTAAGGGTGTCCTGCAGGCTGTGAAGTTAAACAAACGTGAATGTTAACCAAAACAAGGAGAAAAGAATGTAAAACATTGAAGCTAATTGGTTGAAGAACTCATAGCAAATGACATAATGTTGAAAGGATGAATATTCATGGAGCAATTTGCATATGTATGAGACAAGAGCTTAAAGATGGGTGACAAATCTGAGCGGCCCTCTTTTGGCACCTGGCAAGGGCAGAGGACACTGCTGTCTCTTCTTCCTTGGCTCTTAGGCCAAAAATAAATTTTTCTGTAACATGCAAGCAATTACCTTGAGTCCTGACTGATTTTCCTCAAATCAGGGGGCCTGGCTAGTGTGGGGTCCAAGCGCAGCGCAAGCTGTGTTTAAATATGAGCTCGCCAGGTGCCTGAGGCGCGTGGTCCTTGAGCTGTACACCCCATCCCAGTATGGCATTCCTGCTTACTAAAAATCCAGCAAAAAACCCTCTTGCTATAGAAGTAACAACGCTTTGTAGAAAAGCTGAGGTTGCAAAACAGGAAATCCCTGCTTCCCTGCTATGTTCCCTCTTTTGCCCCGCAACCCGCCCCGCTCCCCTGCCCATGCTGAAAGGAGCAGAGAGGCACTGGCACACATTGTCCCAGTTTGTGTCCATGGGGACTAGGTGCCACCCAGCTTAAAAGCCAGACGCATTCCAGCTTAATCACCTATTTTGTCACCTTTTCTACAAAGTGCACATTAGCAGAGGTTTTGTTTTGTCTGTTTGCTTGGTTTTTTTGAAAGCAGGAGTTTGAAGTTCATGTAGTTTTCAAGCTCAATTTCTGGAAAAAGTTTGTTCACTTTAGGCTTGACTCTACCTAAATACATGAGTTTAGTGCTGGGGTCAAATATGGGTTTAAACCTTGCTAGTGTGGCCCCTGAAGGGTGCATCTCAGAGCCTGCAAAATTCCTGGAGAATGCAGCATACTCCCATCACCTCTCCTCAGCGCTATGACACTGCTCTGCCAGCGTGCCATCGCCAGTGTTACCATGGTGACAAGGCAGCCACTGAAGCCACTGCTCTCACATGTTTAAGTGCCATCAGAGCTATGTAGGGCCAGCCACAGCCACCACTGTGCCATGCCAGGCATGTCCCACAGGAGGGGACACGCCAAGGAGTGCTCATAAGTACATACAGCCCTGTGATGCTTCTCTGCCTGCTGCAGCTGCCGCAGCAGCGGCAGCCAGAGGCCAGGACTTGCCGCAGGGGTGGCATGGGCTCAGGGATCCTCCCCAGGCAGGGGTAGGGCAGAGAATGTAATAAAATGTGATGTTTTTTAATCAAATCTTAAGGGAGAAGGGAAGGCTGCGGTTAAAATATCCTGTAAGGCTAAAAGAATGGGAACTGCTGGCTTAATGATACACGGTTGCTAAATGCTAAATAAAACGTGCACAGCTTGCAAGAAGATAAGCCCACCTGCCACAAAAAAAGACTGTTGACTTTCTTCCAACGACCACCGAGCGGCAGGAAGTGAGCACCTAGCAACACATAACACAGGTGTAGAAGCTAGCAAGGAAGAATATATGAAAAGCAGAGATTCAAGAACTCGCTTTTGCAAGCTGAGGGTGGAGTGCTGACTCCCTCTCTCCCCCAGCGCTGGTTTTGCTCACTTGCCACTAAACAAAATTGTATTAACCACTAAAAAAAGAGTGGTTATTTTTCCCATAAATTGTTATAACTTTTATAACATAGAAGACACCCTTTGCTCCCCTGGCCAGTCACATTGCGTGAGGAGCTTCCGGGAACACCCCGCTTAAGGGAAGGGGCAACCAGGAGAAAATTTGCTTGTTAATGATCTGTCACTCTGTGCTGATGGAGGGCTGTGCAGGAGGGCAACAAGACGCGCAGTACCATCGTATTCAAAGGCTGACTGTATATAGATAGATATACATTAATGTATTAATATACATATGTGTATATATATATGAATTTAAAACTGTATGTATATATATAAATGGTACAGACTCAACAGCAACCATGGGATAATGAACAAACCAGAATGAAATCCAGGTACACACACACACTAAAAACTACCCCCCACCAAAACCAAGGAACCTCCCATCACTAAACACAAAAAAACAAGCAAGAAGAAAACAAAAGATACCAGTAAAGAGGGTTCAAGGTTGTAGTGCACAGTCAGTGGGCAGGAGCAGCAGGAATAACATTAGCAGGTGGCAGGAACCAGCAGGGGGCAGCCGGGGCGGCGGTAGGACCAACAGCAGACCGCAGGAAAGATGGCAACCAACGGAAGTCACCAGTAGCAGCAGAAGACATGGGCAGGAACCGGCACAGCTCGCTGGCAGAGGCAGGGATCCAGTGCTAGCCCCAGAACACATGGCTTGCAGGTAGGCCACAGCAGGAACATGGCAACAAGGACCAGCAGACCGTAGCAATGGCCAACAGAAACAGAGCGACAGGGGGACGGCAGCCAGCCCAGACATGCAGGAGCAGAGGAAGTGACTGCAGCTGTAGCTGCAGCAAAGAGGGTGGCAGGGAAGGGATGGGTATCTGAGGGAAGCCAGGCGACATACCAACTCATCCCTAAGCACTCCCAGCCACTGGAACAACAAGTCAGCACCTCTCACCAAGAAGTCTCAGAAGAGAAGAGAGAGCTTCCACCACCCACCAGAGGTTTATACCCCACTGGCCCCTCTCAGTTTTGTTACTCCTGCCTCCAATGAGAAGCTGCTCTGAGTCGTTCGGTCTCTCACCGTCTTCCACTTACCCGCCGAAGACAAGGGGCTCCCCAGCAGCTTACAGAGACCAAAAATGGTGTCCTGCCATGCGGCCAGGTAGTCCCACCAGCGAAACCCACTACCCAGCTCCATCAACACAGCACCAGGGAAGAACACGGCCACTCACCTCACTGAGCTCAGGTACCATGCTGGCTGCTGAGAAAATGGACAGCTTTGCGCTCTCCTCCCAGGGTGTTATGTTGGAGCATCCCACAGTGGCAGCACATGGGGACCGGGGTTGAGTTCACCAATCTCTCCTGCCTTGCTGTGACCTGCCCCCTCCATGGCTGCCGCTGTTCCTCCTGCAGCTGCTGCCCGCAAGGTCGGTGGTTGTGTTTCACTTGCCATGGTCCCAGCATGGCTTGGCTGCATTGGTGGCAAACCAGCTCTGAGTGCACACACTGGCGAAGCACAGCCACTTATCCACGGCAGGTGACTTTAGGGCCTTAGTGGCTCTGAGTCCTGGACTGGGGTTTGTCATGGCCGCCCCCACAGTACCTGGTGTTTGTGAGGATACTGGCTGTTCCCTCCTGGACTTATCCGGAGAAAATTTAAGAAATTCACCGACATAGGTACATATTAAAAAATATCTTGAACACTAATCCATGACAAACGTGCAAACAAGACCTTCCAAAATAATCTTTTTTTCTCGCAAGGGTTCTCAGTCTTTGCCTTTCCTCCATATGTAAACACTGTGTGCTTTGAATGCACTTAGCACTCTGTTATTGCAAGTGAATTCACCATTTTTGCTAAGACATTAAGCAATATTTGCTGACTATCTACAATTTCTCACAAAAGATTCCTAGACCCATTGCCATTTTAGTTCATAATAACATGCAATTAATTTGTCAGTTGACTAAAAGTTCTGAAGAATTTTTATTCTCATGACAGGAGATGTCCATTTTTAATTTGCTTATCAAATCCAAAGATTTTCAACTAAGTTAGTTTGTGCCATGTAGTTGCTGGGCAACCGAAATAATTTTTCCTATCTTAGTTCAGCAAAGGAAGATATAAGTTTGCCAGCACGAACCTTACAGAAGCTTTTACAGTTTAATTAAGTCTCTAACATCTATAATCCCTTGTCACTCATAACTCTCCATACTTATTTTCACTGGAGTTTCACAGGGGCAGGAACAAATGTAACAGTTCTCAGACTGCCTCCTATATACACAAGATAATAATAAATTATCTGGATTCATCATTTAGGAGGGAACAGTGTAAACATGTCAAACTTTTCAATAACTTTCTATTTGGTGAAACAATAAGTCATAAGTAACTAGAGACAATTTCAAAAGTCGAATATAGAACAGCCATCAATATTTGTGTTCTCAGTGTATAGATATTTCTAGATTGATAGAATATTAAAAAATCATAATGTCTATTATTTGCTATGAATACTATTTGACCTTCTCCCCATAGCTTATTATTTCATATTTAAAATTGGACACATTCCACATTTAGCTTCTGATTAAGTGATCTGAAAAGTTTTACTCATTAGGTTGTGTTACTTCAATCACCAGTGAAATGTTTGTATGCAGACATGTCTAATGCAGTAATGATGAGTATAGTTTTAAAACCACGAGATTTAGCACATTCAGTGAGTCATAAATTATATATAGCATTTTCAAACTGGGAGAGGAAGATGGGTCAGTCAAGCATATGACTATATTCCATTCAAGAAGAAAGAAAAGACCTAGCAAATCATGATTGCTCCCTTCTTGATGAGAAAAGATAGGAAAAGAGATAGGAAAGGTAAGACAGTTCTGGCAAAAAAGTCTATGCTTCGGTAAATAATAGCACTGTTTCAAAGGGTTCTTCACCTCCAACATTATTTTCAGCAGAATTATAGACTTGCATGCTGATTCAGTGCTTTTTACATACCTGAGTTCTGCAATAACTGCCTAAGCAGACTGAACTTCAAGAACAGTCCTCAGAAAAACTTTTTGGTTAACATAACAGATTCCTTATTGGGTGAACAGATGTAAATTATTAAATGCTGGATTAAAAAAAAAAAAAAAAAAAAAAAAAGTGGACTTTTTATTTTCTCCCCAACAGTTTTCAATTTCAATAACGAACCCTGGAAAATGCTCACCTTTCGGAATGGCTAATAAAAAATTCCAGTTAGATTCCAAAAAAAAATTTTGCTTCTCACTCAGCACTTCCTTTTTTAAAAAATTCAAGACTATCGTACTAAAAATCTTCAAACACCAAGAGCTATAGTGATAATTAAAGCTCAGCAGGATTTAAGCAAGGTTTCAGGGGGATTAGGTAAGGGAAGAATTTAATGGTAAATGTGCCACTTCTAAAGCATGAATTTTAGTATGAAACACAATCTACACCACTATTATAAAAAGATGTGTCACCAGTTATTCCAACATCTTTGAAGAACTAATTTGGTGTGTGACAAAGATAGCGTTAAGTGAAAGCAATACCTACCAAAGGACCTAATGCAGTCGGCCCTCTTGCACTTTGCACCCCCCATATTGCAGCTTCACAGCTCAGCGGCATGATTTTTCAGCATTGAAGGAGGCCCCTTTTCACAACTGCACATGCGTGACCTGACACACATTAACATTCAATTAGGCAGTCATGAATATTCAAATCAACCCCCATGCCATGCTGCACAGACCACGGGCGCACTGCTCTGCCCATGTGGAGCTGCGCCGGTTCTGCTTTGCCCCTCCACTCCAGGCTGTGCCACCTCCGCTCTGCCCCTCCACTCTGACCTGTGCCAGCCCCACTCTGCCCCTCCGCTCCAGGCCACACTGGCCCTGCTCTGCCTTTCTGCTCTGGGCTGTGCTGGCCCTCCCCCTCCCCTCGTGGCTGCTCTGGGCCGCCGGGACAGCGGTGCAGGCGGTTCCCCCACACCAGTGTCCCAGGCCAAGCAGAAAAGGATTTTTTTTCCTGGTGTGGGGTGGCTGCAGGCACCGGGAAGCACCGACACAAACACCAATACACAGCAAGGCAGTGTCAAAACAGTGCTGGGGGGCCGGGGGCCCATGCAAGGGTGCAGGACTAATTTGCATAACAATTAGCTGCAAATCAACATGGAGGGTGGGCTACATGGGACCTAATAAGACCGCGGTACCATGGTATAGGAGACCTGACTGTATACCAGCTTTGGTGGCTATGATGCCCAAAAAGAAGTGTATGTCAGAGGCAAGAGGAATCTGAGGGTCATTATAGAGAAAGATAATGGACAGTGGCAGGCAGTAGTTTAGGATGCCAAATGATTCATTACCTTGACTCTACTTCTGCTATTTATGCAGAATAAAATAATTAGGACTCTCTGCTGGGAGAGAGAACATCACTACTTTTTCCATACATAGCATACAAATCCAGGCTCACTGAAATAAGACCTCCAAGAGTATTCTGAACCATTGTCCTAAAATAAGCCATCACGAACTATTGTAAAAAGAGTACTACTAGAACACAGAACTTTACTATTCAGTCTGCTATGCCAGAATATATAGAGGAACAGCTGTTATCTTTATGCCAGCAAGGCATTTGGTACATTCTTGGGGAAAAAAACCACCAAAAACCCAACGCAACACCAAAACAACCACCAAACAAAACTTAGCACAGGTAGTTAGCTTAAATTGTATTGCTGTGGCCTGTCAGAGCACTAGACATTGAGCTTGATGTTTTCTGCAGCAAAGATACAAACATTACTTCGATACTTAGATATCTATTTTTTAAATAACCGAGCCACACTTTATAGCAAAAACCATCTAAAATGTTAAGACTACGTACTTTTGCAAGCCTACAAATAGCATGACAAAGAGCAAGTAACTGAAAGCAACATTACAACTATAGCTATTACCTCTGATTTTTCATTTTCTTTACACAGCTATGCACAGTATTACCCTGTTGCATTGATGTAGCATGTGTACTGCATTTCTGCCCAATTACTCAGTTGAGTCAACCTTTCCAAAACGCCAAGATGCATCTTCCATTTTAGCATAGTGATGAGTGTCTCTGCCTCTCATGTGGGAGACCGGAGGTTTAATTCCTACCAGGGAGGCAGTGGTGCCATTTAAGAGTTGGACTTGATGATCCTTGTGGGTCCCTTCCAACTCAGAATATTCTGTGAATCTGTGAAATACAGGGATAGCCCAAGCACGACGTGAAAGAAAGACAAGATTTTTCTTGAGGTCGTGTTCAGACCTTTCTGTTTATTTAGCCAATTACCCTGACTTCCAGCTATGAATAAGCACATACATATATTTTAGCATGGGTCAGATCCATGGCATGAATAAAGAAAATTACTTAACATTGGTACATCTGAAATTTGCCAAGAATTATACAGTGGCCAGATCTTTCTCTAAGTGACCGAAAACTGAAAGTCTGAATTTCAAAAGGGAAGGAAAACTAGACTTCCATTTAGATTTGCATCAAATATCTCAGAGCTATTATGTGATCCCAGGTGAAAATCTAGCAGAATTTCCAAACAGCCTGAAACTGCTATAAAGCCTACAGATCACAACATTGTTTCCACAGACCCTTAACTAAAAATGGCAAAGGGGGGAATATGCACAGTGCTGTAAAAAAGTACTTAGAGAGAAAGGAAACTGAGCAGCAGAAGCGGGAGCCTCTTCAGAGTAGCAGCAGCCCAGCAGAGTCCTTTATCAGAAAAGCACAGCCAGGGCAGATGTACCCAGCTGCCTGCTAAAGCCATCAGTGTCATTCCTTGTTCCTCTGATGTCTGTAGGCAATCAAAATGCCATATGTAGTTTGGTAAAAGGAGAGACTCTTCATTCCCACTTAGTTCACCTGTGCTAGAATGATTGTAATGTGGAGCAAACAGTCTGAACACTATATTTAATAAAAGTAGAACCTTAAAACAAGTGCAGTACAAAAAGTGTGCCCAGGACATTATTGAGAGTTCATAATACTCACATATAGAAAAAAAACACCTTTAGATTTCTTTTCTTGGAGACATTTCTCTTTTATAGTCATGCCAGACTTTATAGTAAGACCTCACATAGAAGAAAAAAAATCTGTGTTTAAGACAACAAAAATTGTTCAGTTACTGATCTCTCCTTTTTTCGAAAGACAGCTGACTGAATGACCTTCCATTTTTCCCTTCTATTTGGAGGAGGGGAAAAAAAAAAAAGGCAATTACTTAATCACACAATGTGCTATACAAAATAAGGGAACAGTCCTACATGGTAGTTTTTTGAATACACTGGGCCATTTAAAACAGCAGGAAAACTTTAGGCAATAAAGGGAAAAGACAAAATTCCAGAGACTCAAAATTACCTATTTTAATGTAGGCTATAAGTACTGATTAAATAGTATAAATAAAATCTGGGCAAATTATTTGCCCTAAATAATATCATCAACAAATTAACATTTATCTCTTCATTGGTTGGCCAACCAAATTAGCCTTTTTTTTTTTAAATTAAATCCCCTGTAGCAATTACAACTGTGGGTTTATTTCATAAAATCTTTCTCTAATCAGAATTTTCCTATTAATTCAGGCTCCTGAATTTCCCTGAAGAAAAAAATCAAACCCCATAACAACCAAAACCAACCATACCAACAAACCCAACCAAACATACAAATAACCCTACTGAGAAACCCACACCCTCAGCTAAAAGCACAAACTTGGCTTGCAGTATTCATGAAATTGCACATATGGCTATTATCTTGGCCAAGAAAGGCTTCTTTGGTGTGCTTGTACCTGTGGGAAGATGATGTCTTGAGGTAACAGACACAAAAATGCTGTGTTATGTAGCTAAAATAAAGGAAAAGTTGATACACTGTGTAAAATCAGCCATATAGAAATCTCTCTCTGTAAATTTGAACCCTGACAAAAGTGACATAATTCTTAAGTCTAGACTACACCTTGGAGATATCAATCCAAATATTCTCAAAAATACACTAAGTTGAGTTTTATTAAATAAAATGGAAAATTTCAGAATTAAATGTCTTTATAAAGAACACAAACCAAGCAACTCGTATTCCTGAAATAACTAGCACAGAACAGATTTTGGCAGCAAGGGCATTGCTTGTATTTTTAAACTTATCTGAAGCTGTTTTAAAAATAACTGGTCTGTCAACTTGAGTCAATCATTCTATTTTTTAAATCCTCTAATACTCTGTTGCATTTCTCTCCAAGGAATGTTTCCAGTGTGCTGTCATGTCATATTAGGGATTTGATCTGGCGATTGTATATATTGGTGAAATCATTAAATTCAATCTTTATCCGAAGAGGGAGTGTAGCAAAAAACTCTCCAATGAAGTTGGGCTCAACCTCTTGCATAAGTTTTAAAATACTTCAAGGAGTTGTTGTATGATATTTTGTTGGTTTCAACACAAAATCTTAGTTTAAGGACAACAGCTTTTCAGAGAGCAAAATTACCTTTTTGGTGTCAATGTGAAAGTTACAACTGTTGTAACATACTTAAATGAAACACCATATTCAATGTTTCTGCAGTGGTGAGTGTCCCTGTCTCCCATGTGGGAGACCAGGGGTTCGATTCCTGACAGGGAGACAGTGGTGCGGTTGAAGAGTTAGACTCAATGATCCTTGTGGGTCCCTTCTAACTCAAAATATTCTGTGAATCTGTAAATATCAACTGGATATCTTTAACTGTTTATTGCTTCTTCAGAGACATGCTAGAAGTATGGTTTTCTCAGAGGTTCTAATATGTACTCCTTAGGTTGCTTAGCATAAATTAAATGCTGATGTTTACTAAATCATCAAATATCTGCTTTAATTTCTTTTCACTAGAGCACACATCATGCTTCAGTCCTCTGGAATATAAGAGTCCAGGATTTTTTCCTGTTCACACTTTCTTCTCTCATATTTCACAGTATGTTGGAAAGAGGAAATACATTCTTTTCTGTCATTGAACTTCTTAACTCATTTTGAATGGTTCAGATCTAAATCTGCAGATATTATTGCAGTAAAATACATATAGCACTCTACATTCCACATTCAGTTGTATTTACGTTCTTTTCCCAACAAAACTGATTGTATACATCTCAGCTCTTATTGTGCAGTGTCAAGGTGTAAGTGTGTGTGTCTGGGAAAACAGAAGCTAAAACCAAAGCAGTTTCTTTGCAGGAATAATGTTTACAATTTCATTCTAGAGATCATCTGAAACTAGGAGATTGAAGATAACAGTACAGAACATCAAAGCTATGTATCCCTAATGCTACAACACACCCTATTTATGCTGCTTGAAGTTTGGAGTGAAAACAAACAAATAAAAAAGCTGGTTCAATTTAGCTCTTAAAAGCTTTTACCATCACATGTCTTTTCATGCCATAACTAAATCTTCTGATTTGTGAAAGTAGACATCATCTATCGGTGTTGGGATGGACACTGGAGAAAAGACAGAGAAGGGTCCCGTGTGTGCTCAGCCAGAGCCCGGCGCTGCTCAGTGCCCTTGATTTGCGGATTCAGAAAATTATAGATTTAAATGAGTTAGGTAGAAGCTTAGAGACTTAGGGGTTCTAGTGACATATTGAAATTTTAGTGAATTTGTAGATTTTAAAATCATTCACTTAACCTGAAAATTAAACCTGCGATATTAAGGGGAAGAAAGTCTTGTTTCCCAGTTCTGAATGGTAAACAAAAGAGGATTCTAACCAAAACATGGGGCAAGAATGTGAAACATTTGAACTGATTGGTCGAAGGTCTTAAAGCAAAGTTGAAATTTATGACATAATGTTGAAGGAATGCATATTCATGAAGCAATTTCCATATGTGTGAGGCAAGGATATAAAAATAGGTGGCAAATCTGGGCAGAGGCTTTTGGCACCTGACAGGGATGGGGATGTGCCTCCTTCCTTGTTCCTTGGGCCAAAAATAAACCTTTTCTATGGCTTGCAAGCAACTACCTTGAGTCCTGACTGATTTCCATTAAATTACCCCGGCTAGGCTTAGAGTAACAGGGCAGAATATGACCTCTGCGGAGCCACGCTGGGCCTCAGTGCCTGCCTGGGGCAGCCGAGGCAGCTGGCACTGAAGCATCCTTGCGCGGGGCCCCGCATGTCCTAAGGCATGCCATGGTGCCGTGTGTTAAGACTACGTATAGGCTTTTCCCGTAGGGACTGGCCATGGAGACATACAGGAGCAGGGAATGGACCGTGCCATGTCTAAAGGCACCATGGGACTTAAAAACACTCTACAGCACACATAAGGGAGTCATCTGTGGCTGTCCTCAGCGAGCGAGGGGTGCCGCCCGCCTGTCCCACAGGTTAAGTGTTGAGGTATTGTTTTTGAAGTCTTGAAAGTCAGCATGCTAGGAAGCATTTTCAAGTCATCACATTTGTAGACAGGTTCTTATAGATCTGAACTATAAGTTGTCTAGGGAACCATTAATGTCTACACATTTAGAGAACCTGCTCCCTGATCTGCTGTTGTTATTTTAACTACAGAAAGGAAAAAGGTGGTCCTACATCCGAGAATTAAGTTCAGGCATTTTTAGTCAGCTGAAAGACAATCAATGGCTAAAGTCTGGCAACACATCAGGGCTTTTCGAGGGTGAGTTTGTTGGGCTTTTTTGGTTGTTTGTTTCATCTTTTTTTTTTTTTTTTTGTTAGTTGGTTTGATTTCGATTGGTTATTTTTTTAAGAATTCTCCAGAAAAACAAAAAATCTATGCCAAATGTCCTCTTCAATATTACATCTTATGCAAGACTTAAGTGCAGTATCTCCTTACAGGAAAGCATGTATAGTGATCTATTTTTGACACTGGAGGAAGATCAGCTTTTACTTCTCTATTTTTTTAACCAAGCTGCTCTTCTCACTTTCATTAGGAATATGCCTATATTCCTATAGTGTTAGGAATGCTGCCAGTCGTTCCAGTTGAGAAGCTTTATTGTCCCACATCAGAATACTCAAATTGCAGCTTGAAACAGCTCTTAGCCTCTTCCAGAGGAATGTTTCTACCATGGAATTGCTTCTGCTGGTTCTCTGGCTAATAAAAACCCCCATGTATTAATTCAGATGTCCATGTATCTACAAATGGATAAGCATCTCTTCAGTAAATAAAAGGTTTGATTCAGGCCTTCCCACACACACTTCGTTCTTAATTTATGTTCTCTCTTTACAACAAGTATAATGTTGACTAATACAATTCACTGACAGAAGAAAATAAAGAAAGAACAGGTTCAGTCAACGATTTGGTAAGAAATGGTAACATAGTTAATAGAAATCTAGTACAGATATACAATCTTCTGGATAGTCATTGGGTTTATTTCTCTAAGCCTATAAATGTTTGTTTTGGCACAGAAAAGAAGGGGAGATAAGCATTAAATAGTGACCTTCACTGTTACAGCATCCTGCTACAGGAAACAGAGATTCCAAAATATAACTGATCTAAACTGAGTATTCATTCAAGAAGAATTCACTTTCCCCCCCTAGGCATATTAAAAATATTACATATCTTTAATTCAAAGTTTATTGTTTTAATCATTATTTGATATTGCAATTGCTTTTTTCATCACATAGGTACAATTCAAACATGCATTTTCACAGTGGGTAAATTATAGTTTCTCAAACTATAATGAATTAGTGTGCAGAGAAATTTGGAGTACAGATATTAATTTACTTCTCTAGACATCTAAAGAAATAGTGTTATAAATTAGTAATAATAGACGTATCCTATATTCTGACCAACTGAAAATAAGAAGTAGTTATGTAATTATTTTTATTTATATATTTACTTCCACCTTTGGACAGTCATTGTAACCTGCCAGAATGAGGTCAGAATTTGACCTTAGTGTGCTCTTTGCCATTGAGAATTGATCTTTACCTAGAGTGGGAGAAACTTTGCTTCCCTAGTTCCCATCCTGCAATCCATCCACTTGAGAGGTGTGGGAAGAAAGGTTTTCATTGAAGATTGAGGCAAAGAATTTAAGTACTTCAGCCTTCTCCTCATCCATTGCTACCAGTTTTCTATCACTGTTTATTAGGAAGATACTCCTTCTTTAACCTTCCTTTTCTGGCCTACAGATTTGCAGAATTTCTTCATGCTATTCTTTGCATCCCTTGACAGGTTCCATTTCAGCACCATCTTGCCTTTCCTCACTCCATCACTACACAACCAAACTTCATCTCTTCACTCTTCCCAGGTTACCTGTATTTCTTTCCACTGCTTATGCATTTCCTTCTTTCCCTTTAGTTCAGTGAGCAGCTCCCTACTCAGCCATACCGGTCTCCTGCTTTCCTTGCCCTATTTCTGGCTCCTAGTGATTGTTAGCTCTTGATCTACATGGAAGACTTCTTTAAATATCTGCCAGCTCTGTGCCCTTTTCATGCATGAGGGCAGTATCCCAGGGGATCCTATTCACTATTTCCTTGAAGAGCTGGCAGTTTGTTTTGTAAGCTGCAGGCACCTAATTTCATTCCTTGCATGATCCATATCTTTCAGTACTGCAAATTCCACCAATGCATGCCTATTCAACCTAGTCTGCCTCCTTATGTGATCCATATCTTTCTGTACTGCAAACTCCACCAAAGCATTCAGCCTAATCTGCTTCCAGTCTTGACATCCCCGATTAGTTTGGGACTATGTTCTTAAGATTAAACAAGTGAAGACAATGGAAATTGTTGTGATGGCTTAAGTACTAACATCCAAACTTTAAATATAGTGGAAGTATTCTAAAATCCATCTCTCTGTCAAATGTATTACTTTCCCAGCCCACTCATACTGATTTGTTGAGGTGAATTCTACAGACAACTTGTCTCTCATCTGTTAAATTCTTTTATCATAAGGTGAATATGTTTTTCTGCTCCTTATAACTATTATAACTATCTCTGGAAGCAGATAATGAGATGAACCTTCCAACTCAGAACAACCTGTGAACCATGTGGCCCACATTGTTATTGCCAAGATGTTTAAGTCCCAGTCAAAGTATTTGCATCTCTCAACACCCTGAGGAAATACTCTGCAGATCCTGGAGAAGCAAAAATAATTAATTTATTTTTCAAGGGTGATTTTGTTCAGAATATTTCTGCAGCACAAAATGTCAAGTTAGCCTTTTTAAATACATGACCTTACTGAGTTGGTCCTCCCATTTATGAAATCAGACTACATTGACGTTATCTACTCTATGATGGCAAAGAATGAACTGCCTCCATTGCAGAAATACCTTCAGTGCTGCATAAGGTGGCAAGAAGTAGGTGGGAACTTGATTCTTCTGTGCCAGCATGTACCTAGTACCAAGTTCAAAGATGCTCCCCTAGTGGGGCACCACAGCTCAGTACTGCCCTTTTTGCAAGGGGATTGTAAATCGAGTCTGCCTCATGGACTGAGATAGCTCTCTTGAGAAGTTTTGTTTCATGGAATGGGTGCGTGAAGAACCTAGCACAGTGGGCAACTTGTCACTTATTCTGGTCACATGGTCTCATACCCATCTCACAGATTTAGGAGTTTCCCTTTCCTCACTAGCTCTCATTTATTGGGTTGAGCCTATCCCATGAACTAAGTTGAAGCACAGAGATAACTCCTCCACAGCAGTTATGGTAAAAGGGCATCCTTAAATTTATTCTCACTTATGTTGGCACAAACCATGTCTCATTACTGTCAGGAATGTTTAGACAGAAGTATCAAACTGTCACAAACATTCCTCAGTAAACTCTTACTGCCTGGAGTAAGTAGGTGTAAATTAAGGCTAAATTACTGCATAAGTATTTCTCTTAGTCAAAAATCTGCATGTAAATCACCAGAATTATTATTGCAGAAAGCCTTGTTACAGACAACCTTTTTGTTCTCAAGCACATCTGCCAGCAGTGCTGCATCACATTTTCTTTCCTGTTTACAGCATATAATTTTAAAACATAATAAGTTGCAGATGATCTAAGAGACGTTATTATGTTTACCTGAAGACATTGCTTTACATAGAAAGCAAATGTACTGAAGAACCATAACAGCCCAAGCCCCCATGGAATGATTTTCATTCCTTTTTTTGAATGAAAAATGAGTGGAACTACCCCAGAAATTTATAAATAGGTATTGTATAATATAAACCTTCCTAGAAGAGAC
Organism: Pitta sordida; assembly: GCA_013390025.1. Classification (NCBI taxonomy): domain Eukaryota; kingdom Metazoa; phylum Chordata; class Aves; order Passeriformes; family Pittidae; genus Pitta; species Pitta sordida. The sequence continues at coordinate 51,925 of WEKX01011919.1, forward strand.
TTGGCTTCTTTCTTACAAGTGCTGGAAACATTAACAGGGTAAAGGAAAATGATAACTGCAGAGGTCATAAACAAAATTATTTTAGCTCTGCCTCAGAAGACTTGTGCAGGGTTTTTGGCTATAAGCCTAAACCAATCTTGTCACAAGTTTGGTCTGCAATTCCCTGAGAATTCAGGGAATTCTCCTTGACTCTGACTCAGTCACTGAGACGTTGATTTTCAGTTTCCTAAAAATATAAATATAGACCCTCATATCTGTGGTTAGTGGGAGACAGACTTTAAAAACAAGGAGTAGGATAAAATGCTAAGTTCTCTAGAAATGGAGAAATTCATGGTCTAGAAGCCACATGGAGGTGTATAGGAAGAGTCAAGGCAACAGCTTGTATCATGTCAGTGATTGTATCTTAAGTGTGCATGAACCTGTATTTTTCTGTGCGGTAGCCATAAACAGCTTATTTTCCACTAAAAGAAAAATAAATTAGGTTAACCTCTGCCTGATAAGCACATCTGGACTGTTATTATGCAAGGAAAAAAGTTAGTAAAAAAATCGTACTCAAGATTAATCTAATAAAATTAGTTCAGCATCTATGTAGCACAATAGTGATTAGCACAGAAAAGTAAATGCAAAATTAAGTCTCACATATCTCCATGGTTAAATACTGTGACTGATACAGTAAACAACAACAAAACATGTCTGTTGATTTGCTGACTACCCTTTACTGCGCTCTGAGCAAAACTGGGCAATTATAGTAACAGACACAGATAGAAATCTCAAAAGAGTCTGGCAAAAGAGGACTCCACAAACAATTTAATTCTAGTGTTCCCTAATGCTTGATTCAGACATTACATGTTTCTTCAAAGTCATTTTATGTCAAGAGATTTCCAAACTTGGTGGTAAGCAGAATAAAGGAGGAAAGCTTCACCACATTTTCATCCCAGAGACCAATATGAACACAAGATCACTGAAAGAAACAGAGTGACTCAGGAGCTAAGGGCAACCCTCTGCAGCTAGGGATCCCACCAATAGGGCACTACTCCCCAATAGCCACACAAGATCAAAGTAACAAGGTGTATCTGCAGCCCTACACATGACTAAATAATACACCAGCCAGTTCACAGGTTATTCTGAGTTGGAAGGGACCCACAAGGATCATCTAGTCCAACTCCCAAGCGAGTGCCCACCCAGGGATCAGGCCCACAAGCGTGGAACCCTGGGCACCACGNTTCCAGGGTCTTTCCGTCAGAGTACATGAAGTACCAGCAGTAGATAAAAACAAAGACAGGACTGGAGAAAAGCCATTTACTGTGCAGACCCAAGGTTCACCAAGGAGTTAGAGCTGGAGATCATGCTTTAGTACAGCTCCAAAGTGCACTCAAGAGACAGGACTACCCTTAAAGGTTCAAGGCCCAGAGAAGCAACAAAACTGCTATACTACATAGATTTGGAGTCTATCTAGAAAATCCAGTCAGTGAGGCAGGCCTGAATCCAAAGAAAACTCATACAAAGTCTGACTACCTTGATCTGAGTTCTAATGGACCCACAGACAGGGCAGGGGACAGGTATGGGCTTTAGGGCAATCAAAGACAATTAATTCACTCAGAACCTTGACATCACACCTGACAGGGATAATGAGCAGGGTCAGAATCTTCAAACCAACTGGTTTTGTGACCACAAAGAGTTAATGGATTCATAAATGGATAGGCTTTTCATCCTGTCTTAAATATGCAGCTGTGGTTATGGTCAGAGCAGCTTCAACACATGCACATGAGAATTGTACTAATATGAGATGGCCAAATTTGTCTGGATTTTTATCAAAATATCAAGAGGCACTCGCTTTATCCCAGGCACCTGCTGAGTCCCTTCCCCGCTTTTCTAGCATGCTGATTTGTGAAAGCACAGCAAGAGCTGTGACATAGTTATGTCTGTGCTGTCTGGCATCTAACAGAGTTAATAGTTTCTCTGTTACCTCTCAGCTGAGACGTTAACTTAATTTTCTCCCTTATACAGTTGATGATTTTTACAAAATCTGTGATATCTGGATGTCCCTAAAAGCTTTGAAAATGGCACTTGGAGACAATACAAGAAGGTACTAATATGGCAGCATGATTGAACAGATCTTGTTTCCTTACTGACCAAGTGAAAACACATCAGCTATGAAACAGGCAATCAACATAAAGAAATTCACCCTAAAGTTTCAACCTGTTAATGCTCTAAGGAATTAAAATTTATGCTATTAAGAAAAATATTACACAGTATCTCTTCTCCTCTCTCTTATAGACTAGCACCAGTATTTCCTTAAAATTATTGTAATGAAATGCAGTCGGCCCTCTTGCACTTTGTGCCCCCCATATTGCGGCTTCAGATCTTAGCGGCATGATTTTTCAGTGATGGAAGAGGCTCCTTTTCACAACTGTGCATGTGTGACCTGCTGCCGTCGTGGAGGCGGCGGCAGAGCCACTCCCCCGGAGCTGCTGCCGTACAGTTATGAAACTGTGTCCCTGGCTGAGCCAAAAAGGTTTTTCCCCAGCATGGTGTGGCTGTGGGTGCCCAGAAGGGCTGACCCAAACACTGATACACAGCAACACAGTGTCAAAACCGTACCGGGACCCTGCGAGGGTGCGGGGCAAATTTGCATATTAATGAGCTGCCATTCAATGCGGAAGTAGGTCTTCGCAGAACCCAATTAAGACCATGAGTCCGAGATATAGGAGACCCAACTGTAAATAGATAAAAAGTATGGGTAAAATATTGGATCAATACATGACAATTAGATTAATTGTACTACATACTGTAACTCGGTAATGCTGTATCAAAAAGTATCAATCTCTATTACTATAAAATTATGTAATGAAAAACAGCGTTTACATTTGGGTTTTGTGTTATATTAAGTGGATAAGAATTGTAGCAGGGAATAAAAATTCACAGACTAAGAGATGAAGTGGCAAACAAAATTATTAGTGATTCCAGTGAAGTATCAGACAGAAAATATTAGTTTGGGGTCCTACATTGTGTCTCCATCTTGAAGTTGACTCTCCTTTATCTTCAATGACTGCTGTATTTTTTATGGGGTTTTTTCATTTTTCAGATTTACATCTGAACTGACTATGTACTTACAAGAAAGAAATTATCTGTTTAACTTATGCTGTATGAGGAAGTAAATGCACAAGTTTCACAAAGCATTCAGATATTATTACATAATTTTGGTCAAAATTTGAGTCTATAAAGACTTCACAAATATTTTCTGCACGTTAAATATTGTGTCAGTCCACAAATAGATGATATTAAATTATATATGAAAAATATTAAAGTTTGTTAAAGTAGTCTTGGAAATGTGACTTCTATTGTAATAAGCTGTAGAAATATATTCCTTGCTTCTGTGAACTTTCAGCTATCCAAGTGGTTTCTCTCTACTAATTATTTTACACGTGCTACACTTAGAATTTTAATCTTTGAAAAATCTTCCTAGGGCCTTATTGTGAAAAGATCATATTGTCAGAAACCACAGTGAGGAATTGTCACAGAATTTACAAAATATATTAAAGTATTCCCACAAAATATCTGCCAAAAGAGCATAGCTTTTCAAATGGTTGATGACACAATTTATTAAACCAAAAGAAATTGTGGGTTATTTTGTGTGTGCCACTATACCTAACCAGATAAATGCATACTGCAAACTATTGAATTATTTCCCCTATCAGTAAATCTGTATTTCCAAGTCAACGTTTTATCTCCTTCAGAATGGAATCAGCATTTTGCGGAATCAAAAAATCACGGAATGGTTGAGGTTGGAAGGTACCTCCTCAGGTTGTATCATCCAACTCTCTCTGCGCAAGCAAGGTCACCTAGAGCCCAGGACCATGTTCAGATAGCTTTCCAATATCTCCAAGGAGAGAAACTTCACAATCTCTTTGGGAAAGCATCAGTGTTTCCTGGTGTTTAGACAGAACCTCCTGGGTTTCAATTTGTTCCCATTGTCACTTGTCCTGTCACTGGGCACCAGTGAAAAGAGCCTGGCTTTGTCCTCTTTGCATCCTCCCTTCAGATATTTATGTACTTTAAAAAGATCCTTCCTGAGCCTTCTCTTCTTCAGGCTAAACAATCCCACCACTCCCAATCTTTCCTCATATGTTAGTCACTCCAGTCCCCTTGTTATCTTCGTGGCCCTTCTCTGGACTCCACTTCCAGTATGTTCATGTTCCTCCTGGATCATATTCAGCCTAGTATCTACCAGGACCCCCAGATCCTTTCCTGCAAAACTCCTTTTCTGTCATTCAGCTCTCACCATGTACTGGTTCTTGGGGCTATTCCTCCATAGGTGCAGGATTTTGCACTTTTCCTTGTTGCATGATTATAGGAGCAGATTTTGAGCATATCTCTTTACCCAACTAGCCCTCTGAGGCCCTCTGCAGTCATTGATAAGGGTAAGGCATGGAGGTGGTGGAGTCGCCGTCTCTGGAGGTGTTTAAGAGAAGACTGGATGAGGAGCTTAGAGACATGGTCTAGCTGGGGGTGTTGGGTTGGATGATACTGTGGGTCCCTCCTGGCTCGGAGTGGCCTGTGCGCCTGTGAGGGAACTAGGTTTATGTTCACCACTCTGGGGTGTGCGTTCGATCTCTGCACAGGCGTTAGATGGTACGGGAGTTAGATGGTGAGTTGGACTAGATGATCCTTGTGGGTCCCTTCCAACTCATAGTATTCTGTGTGATTCTGTGATTCTGTCTTGCTTCAGATAGATACTGTGAGTACAGGTCACTGTTGTACAGCACCTCATCCATGCACACGCGCATGCACATGAAAACAGAACTCTTCTATCTTTTAGTCGGAATATCAAACAATTAAAACACTTCCATATAATAGCATATTATTTTATTTTTAATAATAATTTTATAATAATATTTTTACATTACTTTATATAAAGTTATTTTAGCAATGCCATTCTACATTTTTCACAGGGAAAAAAAAAATTAAATGTCTTACAAAACTGTGCTGACAATGACTGCAATACCTAATCTTTAATTAAGAGGGTCAAACATTTACTGACTTTTATTTTTCCATGTGACTATATTGAGAATACCTGAACAAAACATTAGTCTCTCGAGGAGCTGAGAACCAGAGCATCCAGGTTTTTGTTCACTGACATTATTTTAAGAAAGGCTAATGTAAGTCTTGAGGTTTCATTGAGCGTTCCTTTGTATTACATTAAACATTTCACACTCTAAAAATAGTGTCTGACATTTAATAGAATATATTACATATGTATTTCTTTCTTCTGTGTTTTCTTATTTCCTCAATAATTAAACTCACACTTCCACTTCCGTTATGCAAATACCTGAATAATTTAAATTATTTATTTGCCAGGCTCCATGGTGTAAATTTTCTGAACAATACCTTCTGAGGAGATAAGGTTAGCGAGGAAGAGATGTTCACCTTCTGGATCATATTAACATCACAGAATATTCTGAGTTGGAAGGGACCCACAAGGATCATCGAGTCCAACTCTTAACACTGTCTTCCTGGCGGGAATTGAACCCGGGTCTCCCACACGCCAGGTGGGGACACTTACCACTGTACTAAAGTGGATTTCGACATAATCTCAAGATTTTGAAAACTCTAACCCTATGTAGCTGCTCAAGCATTTCATGTATTCAGGTAGAGATTTTCTACTTAAAACTGACTTAATCCGAGCCATTGAGAGAAAAACATTAAGAGCATTAACTGAAGAGCTCCAGGCTGCAACATGGAGGATTCATAAGGGACTGTTTGTCTCAGGTGACATTTCATTGTAATGAGAAAAAATTCAGGTTATTAGCAGAATATATCTGCATGTGGGGTTTAGAATGAAATGTATTGAACAGAAAAAAAATATATTAAAAGAACACTCAGATTTTTGTATAATGTCACAGAAACAAAAATCCTGAATTGATGCTTTAATTTCTCATCTAAAAACTATTTATTAATGTAAAGTATCAAGACAGCAAGTTAACATGTAATTCATAAAACCAGTTCCTCTTCCCTTACTGGTACAATTTTTTGAGCTTTCAGAGGAGTTGATCTTGATTGCCAAGAACAGAATCAGAAATCCTCAAGTGAAGCACAAACTCCAAAGTATTTAGGTCTTGTGCTTCTTCATGTTAATCCATTATGTATAATGTGAAGTGACGTTGTGAGCCAGAATTTCTTTCACCTTCTGCCCCACCACGGTTATATCCTCAGGAGCCCTGCTGAGTCACTGTGCTTCCAAATCTCTGTAGGCAGAGCCCCAGACAGTGCCCGAGGGCAGGCAGCATCCTTTCCTTTGATTCCAATCTTCTCTTCTTACGTGTCCTTTGCATTTGAAGTTTCTTTCTACATACCCATTCAAAAACTCAAACTCAATACATTAACATTGCACTTCATAAATCTTTAGAGTCTTTCCTAAATCCTTATCAAAAATGTCAGATGGCTCACACCTCCTAAGTGCTAGCCAGAACAATGCTTTTTGTTTCAGCAGCAGCTGTAAAACTAGAAGATATCACACTCTTTAAGTATGATAACTCACACAACATGTATCATGACAGTCAACGGCTATTGAAATAAAAACATAAGAAAGTAATCAGTTTCCTGTCTTCAAAAAAGGAATAAGAAATTTTTATTATGGTATGACAAGGCAAGTATAAGCTGATCCTTAGAGGGAGGAGCTCACTGTTTCTGAAGTAAATGTATGTAAATGTACATAATATTAATTGCACTTAGTAAATGGCAAAGATTGGTGACATTAGTGAAAAGTAATTGTACTGAACTGTATTACTAAGTACAGTCGTTGATTTCTTTTTAATAACTGATGTCTGAAAACACACTTTCAGCTAAAAGCTATGATTTTCCCACATTGCCTAGCAACCTGTGCAAATATAGAACTGCAGATGCAAAACTACTGACCTTTCTTTCTAGCCTGCATATTATTTCTATCCTACATAGCAAAAAAAAAAAAAAAAAAGAAAAACCAAACTAAAACAGAAAAGATATTTCAAATACTGAACTCTTCAGTATATACTGAGCATTTGAGACAACAAAATCATGACATCTTTGCTTAACAAGATGGCAAAATATTTTATTTAACTAAGCTTAAAATATTGCATACTAGATAAAATCTCACTGATCTTCCAATGCATACAGAAGTTACTCACCCTACAATATCTGTGGCTCCTAGGAGGAGTCATCTGTGAAGATTCCTTTCCTAGTGCCCATGTACAGCAGGTGGGAGATTTCTTTTTAGACCAATAATATTAACTGAATCTATTCCTGCATTTAAGTATACCTGCTTTCATTCTTAAGGGTGCATTGAACTATTAATTTATTTTCTTCTTAAAGAAGAAGTTTGATTATTCAACAAATGGGAAGAAGAGCACATTCAAAACATAAGAACGTGTTGAAGGAAACGAAGGCAAACAGCTTACAGAACTTCTTCCCAATAATGCAGAAATACAAATTCCTTGATTACATGAGAGTATGTAATGGGACAGCATGTACAGAGGTGGAGTTGAGAGAGAGACCTTTGGAAGGTTGAACAATAACACCTTTCATAGAAGAGGAAACAAGCAGCAACTAATAGCACCAAAACAAGCCACAGGGAACTGAGAGAAGGAAGATGGAAAGAGAGAAAGAGTGGATAGTAGCCACGAAATGCTACAGACATAGTTTCCAAACCTGGAATCATTAGTGAGGTTACACCTAAATCCCATTCCCAGATTTCTGTCTCTAGGATGGTAGAGTCATTCAACCAAAACACAAAGGCTTAGAACAGCTATTACTCAAGCATTGGGTGCATTCTTAGTTCGGGATTCTTTAGTCCTATTCCATTTTTCAGAGTTTTATCATTCACAACTTGAGAGGTCCATCATCTCATCTGTGTCCTATGAGAGATCACTAATGTTAGACCACTAGAAATTACTTTGCACAGTTTGCTGTTTTCCCAGACTGGTTGTTTTTCTGATCCTTTATTTCTTGTCTCTGAATAAGATCTTCTGATTTGGCTTCCCACATGGTGTCCAAATTGCACGCATTGATTTATAAGTTTCCTGTTGGGCAAGAAGGTTCTTCACTTCGCAGTAATCTATTACTCATAATGCATATTAAGAAGTTATTACTTCAGGAATAGAGGGAAGGAACAAAGTGGGAAATGAGAGAAGGAATACATAAGCATCAAAGATGTTTACAACTACTCAATATGCATATTTTTCTAAAATATATTTTAAAATACCACTTATTCACTGTTGCAAGGTGTGGATTTATTCTGTGAATAAAGGTTTATACTTCATAGAAGTATCATGAAGATTAGTTGGGTTTCATAGTAGCTTTTGAGCAGTGGCCTTACTTTGCTGGTACAGTCAGGTCTCCTATACCACGGTACTGCAGGTCTTGCTCCCTATTCACAAAGCCCTCCTTCCATGTAGAATGGCAGCTCATTAATATGCAAATTTGCCCCACACCCTCACACTGTCCCCTGGCGCTCTAGTGCTGTTTCGACACTGCCTTGCTGTGTGTTGGTGTTTATGTCGGCACTTCCCGGTGCCTGCGGGCACCCCACACCCCACACCTGCTCGGCCAGGGTTGCTGCGGGGAGCCGCATATGCCGCTGTCCCAGTGGCGCTGAGTGGATCCAAGGGGAGCAGGGGAAGATGGCACAGCCTGGAGTGGAGCCAAGCGGGGGGAAAGGTGGGGGGAGCTGGCGCAGAGCCGAGCGGGGTGNTATATATTCATGACTGTCTAAGCTGAATATTCATGAATGTCAGGTCATGCATGCGCAGTCCCGACACAGGCCTCCTTAACTGCTGAAAAATCACATCGCCAAGATATGAAGCCAAATATGTGATTCTGTAATATGGGGACCGTGAAGTGGAAGAGGGCTGACTGTATTTGTTTAATACTATGCAACTTGCAGTTACCAAGGCTATTAGTTCTATTTTTAATATGAACTACTGGAAATGTTTAACAGGGAAGAAAGTGGATAAACTTCTTTTGCCTTGACAGTGGAGGCCTCTAACATGCATGGGGAAGGAGTTAGGCTGCAATCAATCTAATAGGTGGAAATACCTCCTTAAAATAAAACACAAGAACTTGGACACTTCCCTTCTTCTCAGGACAGATGAAAGTAGATATCCATAGAAAAATAGATCTCAAAACATAGAAAAAAAAAAAATATCTATGTGTTTGTCAAAGCTCATGTCAACACATTCCCTCTGAATTAATTCCAGTAAAATGTGCTTAATATGTTTCTGTCGTGGTTTGATCCTGGCTGGATGCCAGAGATTCACCCACAACCTCTCCTGGAGGAAAAACTGGAAAAAAAACTTATCACAGGCAAAACAAGGAAAACTACAAGTGAGGAATATAAAGGATTTATTTATTAACTAACAAGATAAGACCGTAGTGTGAGAAGCATTTTAAAGGCAACCTTTTCCCCCCCACCNGCTGCAATCAATCTAATAGGTGGAAATACCTCCTTAAAATAAAACACAAGAACTTGGACACTTCCCTTCTTCTCAGGACAGATGAAAGTAGATATCCATAGAAAAATAGATCTCAAAACATAGAAAAAAAAAATATCTATGTGTTTGTCAAAGCTCATGTCAACACATTCCCTCTGAATTAATTCCAGTAAAATGTGCTTAATATGTTTCTGTCGTGGTTTGATCCTGGCTGGATGCCAGAGATTCACCCACAACCTCTCCTGGAGGAAAAACTGGAAAAAAAACTTATCACAGGNTGTCGTGGTCTCAGGTGGCCTCGCTGGCCTCTCTCTCTATTCCATAGATTTGCAGGCAGACAGTCTACTTTCACCATGGTCTATTCCATGAGTAGCAGCGAAGAACATTTCTACCCCTTCTCTGGTCGTCCTAGGTGGGGCCTTCATAGCTTTCAGCTTCTCACAGAGGCCCTGCTCTGGCCCATCTACTTGCTGTTACTAACTTTTTTTTTTTTTTCACAAATATGTTATTCATAGAGGTGACTTTGATCTCCATGGCAGTGACAGAGGCCCAGGCAGGAGCTGCCAACCCCCTCGTTGACAGAGGAAAAACCCCAAACTAAGACAGTTCCTCCAAATATCCATCTACAAAGCAGCCTAGCAGCATACTGCAAGACCATGGTGGTCCAGGTTATGATTCAGTACTATAAAAATTCTGACCCCCTTATAATTACTTGTCTCAAGTATTAGACAGTCTTCTAACCCTAGAATGAATTTAACAATCCATAGCAGGGGACAGCACATGTGACTAGCTTTTGCTGCAAAGTCAGACTCATGTTTCTCATAACTTCTTCAGCTGCACTTGCTAGTGATCACTATATATCTGTGATACTGGTTTCATGACAATTTTCAAGGAGCAAGGGTTTTTCAGAAGCACTTAGAGATTAAAACCATCTTTATGCTATCTGAATGATTAGGTAAATTATGCTTTTTTTTATTTCCTTCTTAGAATACATTAGAATAATCTGCATAAATACAGTGTAAATTAAATAAAGCTAACAAAATGTTTTGTACTTATAATTAGCTCGCAAAGAATACTATTATATCAATAGCAAAGTTCGTAAATATCAAAGATTGTTAGGTGTTTCTGCTAGCCTTGATTTGATAAACTGAGAAAGTTCTTCATGAGACTAGAGTTATCATACTTCATACTATTTGTCAAAATAAGTCCTAAACTGAGGGATCCTCATTTTTTGCCTTGTGTATTTTGCCTGCTGATGAGCTGACAAATCTTTTCAAGATACAACTTTTTAAAAAGGACAGTAAGAGGTAAATTGCCTCTTTAGAGGTCAGAATCTAGGTAAACAGTGTTGTAGTTTTCCTCTATGAAATATAGCTGTTCTATTAAGTTTACTTAACCAGTTCAATTTGTTCTTGAAAGCTTTAGTCAGGCAAAAATCTTCCAAGAATTATTGGTCCCAGGCAAAGTCATGGAACAGATAATCCTATGGGCTATTACACAGCACCTTCAAAATAACTATGACATTAGATCTAGTCAGCATGTATTTAGGAGAGGTAGGTCCTGCCTGCCCAGCCTGATCCCCTTTTATGAACTGGTGACTTGCCTGGTTGATGATAGAAAGGCTGTGGATGTTGTGTACTTGGATCTTAGCAAAGCCTGTGACAAAGTTTCCCATGGTAAGCTTCAGGAGAAACTCTCAGAGGGTGGATTAGATAGGGACATTCTGTGTTGTGTCAGGAATTGGTTGGATGGACGGGTCCAGAGAGTGCTGGTAAATGACACATCAGGTGGGCTACATCCAACTAATAAGAGAAAGAGGTTATTAGCGTATAAATTGACAGGACTCATAAAGAGGGCTTTAAACTAGATTTGAAGGAAGATGGGGATGGATCCAAAATACCCAAGAGTGATATGATGGGTGTTGGACCCATGCCATAGGTCGATACTATAAACCAAGTAAAGTGTTTATATTTTAATGTGAAGAGTATGGGTAATAAGCAGGAGCTAGAAGCTTTGGTGCATCAGGAGAGATATGACATAGTTGACATCACGGAAACGTGGTGGGATGAGTTGTATGACTAGAGTGTTTTGTTGGATGGCTATGTGCTATTCAGGAGGGATAGGCAAGGCACAAGGGGCATGGGGTGGCTCTGTATGTTACCGAAGCTCTTGATGCCACGGAACTTGAGATCAAGGGTTGAGAGCCTATGGGTTAAGATCAAAGGGTTAGCTAAAAAGTTTGATATTGTGATTGGAGTATGCTACAGACCACCCAATAGATCTTTCTCCAGACCTATTGTTCTATAATCAACTGGAGGACATCTCAAGATCTTTCTCCCTAATTCTCCTAGGTGACTTCAACTTCCCAGACATTTGTTGGAAACTTAACACAGAAGAAACAAGGCAGTCAAGAAGGTTCATAGAGTGCTATTTATCCCAGCTGGTTAGTGAGCCCATCAGAGGTGGGACTTATCTTGACCTGCTTTTCACAAACAGGGAAGATCTGGTGGGTAATGTGGCTGGCAGAGATTGTTTGGGATGTAGCGATCATGAGATCATTAAATTTTCAATAAATAGTGTAACAAAGAGGGGGGCTAGTATAACATTAAAACTGTAGGGCAGATTTTGTGTTATTCAAGGAACTGCTTAGGAAAGTTCCTTGGGAGGCAGCCTTTAATGACAAGGGGGCACAGGAAAGCTGGGAGTACTTCAAGAATGAGATATTGAAGGCACAGGAGCAGCCTTGTAAGGTGAGCTGGAAAGCGTTGTAAGGTGAGCTGGAAAGGTAGATGGTCACCCTGGATGAATAAAGAGATTTCAAATGAACTAAGAGTAGAAAAGAGGGTGCACCACCTTTGGAAGGAGGAGAAGGTAACTAGGACTTTGTTTAGGGATGTTGTTCGGTCATGCAGAAAAAAAATTAGAGACGTAAAAGCTCAGTTTGAGCTTCAATTGACTGCTAATATATAGGATAA